>PVJN01010788.1:0-56129 GCA_004026805.1 Lasiurus borealis
CCCCCCCCCCCCCCCCCCCCCCCCCCACAACTGAGGATGTGCCCACAACCAAGGTACATGCCCTTGACCAGAATCAAACCTGGGACATTTCAGTCTGCAGGCCGATGCTCTATCCACTGAGCCAAACCGGTTTTGGCTGCCATGTCTTTCTTGCTCTGTGATTTTTCATGTGGAAAACCTCTTTTTAATTGATCTTCATTTTAATTGGAAAAAATAAAAGATTCTTTCTTGGACTCTTATCAAAATATTGCAGTTGGAATTATATCCACGTTTTCTTGGTTTAACAATTGTACAAAAAAGAAATGAAATTTGAGAAGGCATAGATGGGTGTGAAGTTATTGTAGATCTTTATGTATCATGTTAAATCAAAATGACACTGATTTAAAGAAAACAGCTCCCCAAGTAGTCACTGATTACAAAGGAGCAAAGAAAGATTAAGTGATGGGAGAGTCCAGACTATTGATTCAGCCCAGATGGCGTGGTTCAGTAGTTGAGCGTTGACCCATGCACCAAGAGGTCGCAGGTTTGATTCCAGGTCAGGGCACATGCCCGGGTTGCAGGCTTATTACTCAGTAAGGGGCATGCAGGAAGCAGCTTTTCAGGGTTTCTGTTTCTCCCTCTCCCTTCCTCTGTGTCTAAAATCAATAAAAACATGGTTTAAAAAAACAAAACAAAAAACAAACACTTGATCCCAATATCCTAGAGACCCTGTACTGTCTACATTGGAGAGAAAAGTATGTAGATAAATTGATGCTATCTTTTCAACCATAATTTAATGTATTAATATTCAATGATTAATTTCTGAAAGAGGATATACAAATAAGTCTGAACTCTATTTCGATTTTATTTTGATATCATATGTTCGAGACTGAATATGAGCAGCACCTGCTCCGAAAATCACTCACTGATTCATCAGAACAAAAAAAAAACTTCAGCACAACAGTCGACTGCTTTCTGATACAGATGGCATCTGTCATTTCAATAACTTAAGTTATTTAAAGCGAGGAGTGAAAATATCTGACAGAACTTCTCCAGTCACAGGCAGCAAAGCGAGCCGAAGGAATGGCCGCGGCCTCCGAAGTGGCTTTGTGCATAAGGCCCGGGGGACTTTGTTTTCTGGAGGGGTAAACTGGTGTGTCTATCTCTCTCTCTCTCGCTCTTCTGAACTCCATCAGCTTGTAGGTGTCATCCCTGAGCTCCCAGGGAAATATTCTGATTAGCATAAAAATCTCTAAGGCTGGAGACCTGACATGCAAAACTCCTGCTAAAAAATGAACTTCAAGGTCTCAAAATCCTCTTCTTGGTCCCAGCGTAGATGGCTTCCATCTTCCTGACTAAACCGGAGAGAGCCAGGCTTAACTCTCACAGGCTGGCCATGTCTTTGAACGTGATTATAATTCAGCACCAGCTTTGCAAACCTGGTAAAGGTCCCTTTTAACAAAAAGCATGTTCCATGCTTGTGTGCTGGTGATGGAGTTACCCAGAGGATTATGGCACGTAGTGTCCTTAAACCGCCCAAATTTTGTTGGAAATGCCGCCTCCCATCAGCGAAGCCGCGAGTTACATGTTCGGAGATGGAAGACATGACTTTCTCTCCTCTGCCAGGAGCTCATTTCAGCCCTCACGTCTCTGTTCGCACGTCGCACTGAGCCGCATAACTCAAGAGGTTTAATGAAAGTTTAAAAACAATCTGTTGCAGATTTTGTGCCTAATTTATTTTTAATTGCAAATGGTGCGACACATTATTGCCTGTGAAAATAGAAATTTAATTTCCTTCCTGTTTTGTTCGCCTTTTTTTTTTTTTCTTCTGGTTCTTTTTTATCCCTCCGATGCAACCCCAGAAAGGAAATAGGGTTTCAACATATTCTGTTTTTTTTTTTTTTTCTGGATTTTATTTCTTTATTCTTAGATCCTCGATGCCAATCCTTGGCAGATATAGCTCGTGTTGCTTGGCATTATTCTTCAAACGCACTGTCATGCTTGGGGAATGGGCTGTTTGAATGTCTCTGAGAAGTTTACATTTGTTTTCAGGTTTTCATTGATTTGAGATATCTGCGTGTTTCCACCTTTGCCATATTGGCTCTGATTATAGAAAAACATGATTGTGAGTGTAAAAGGCACCAGATCCTCCTGCATCTAGTAGTTTCCCCGGATAATCGGACAGCTCACTGCGCTGGTCTGGTCTGCACCAGTAGAGTTCCTTTCTAGAGTGTGCAGCTTCGTGAGTGATGGAGAGAAGAGAACTTCCATGATAAGAATCAGGGAGAGTCTGTCACACACAGATATTCTGCCCCACATTTTCACAATCGCAGAAAAAGCGCTTTATTAGACCCAGTTGGCTGTGAATGTGACCTTTCGTGTTTTAATTGGGCTTTTCTGGAAAGCAGCGAACGGAACCTGGGCAGAGGTACCCGCTCGGCTTTGTGGACACACTCGGCTGCCTCCTGCAGCCGGACGGGGCCGGGAATGTGAAATGAAGCCGGATGCTCGGCCAGCAGTGATTCCAGGAAAACGTCAGAATCGGCTGAGAGAAGCAGAGGTCTGCGGGGCCCGATTTGCATTCCCATCGGACCTCTCTGGCCCTTTGCATCCGAGAGGGGGTTGTACTATCTCCTCTCAATTCCCTGAGTGTCTGTTCCCCCCCCCAGTCCTGAGAGAGGGGCCTCAGCGGGCTCCCTGCGGCCTTTCCCTCTCGTCCCTGGGTGTTGTGTCAGAGCTGTGACAGGCGCGGGCTGCCTCCTGCTACAGAAGGGTGTAAGGGACAGGGACCTGAGGCCCAGGTCCCTCTGCCTGCCACCGTCCTCTCTGCCTGAAGTCATGGCTGGATAAAGGGGTCGCTTGTTCAAGTTCACTGTTTGCAGCAGGGACATGAGACAACATCCCCGTCTCCCTAAAAACACTTGTTGCAGTGAGTGCCTTGACCTCCTGTAAGACAGAGTTCAAGTTCAGCCCAAGGAGGTGAGCCTGGGATGGGGAGAGAGGGAACCTACAAATAGTTTGAGCACTTAAAAGGCAATTAAACAGGACAAAGGTTGGGGCCTTTATTTTTAAGGAACCACTGCATGCCACATACAACAGGTCTTTTAAACCTGAGAGCTTGATCATTTAAAAACTCTATACTCTGCCGAGACCGGTTTGGCTCAGTGGATAGAGCATCGGCTTGTGGACTGAAAAGCCCCAGGTTCGATTCTGGTCGGGGACATGTACCTTGCTTGCGGGCACATCTCCACTGTGGGGCGTGCAGGAGGTGGCTGATCGATGTCTCTCTCTCATCGATGTTTCTGACTTTCTATCTCCCTTCCTCTCTGTAAAAAGTCAGTAAAACATATTTTTTAATAAAACCTCTATACTATTGTAGAATATAGCTGGTTGGTTGCAAAAATTGCCATTGAGAGCTGTAATTTTTTCTGACTTATTTATTCAGGGTGAGGAGGAGAGGGGGACAAAGTAGGCTTACCTTTGTGAATATGCAACACACAGTATATTCTTGTATAGTTATTTATTCTTATAATATATGTTTTTCTATATGGATGGCTGTAAACCTAATTTGCCTACCCCTGTATGTGTCTGTTTCAATTTGTTTTAAATAGGTGAGTGTGAAATCCGATGACTTTCTCCCCTCCCTGCAGCCCACAGCCTTAAAGGGAAATACAGTGGTACCTAGACATACGAGTTTAACTCTTTCTGTAACCTTGAGGCGTGGGAATCTATGAGACGTTCCAGTCTCAGTAAACTGGTGGGTCGTGTGCAGCTGGCCTATCCGCGCGATTATTCATATCTCAACTGTTGCTCGTATTTTAAAGCAAAAACTGCTTGCTCGACAGCTTGTATCTCAAAAATCTTGTATATTAGGGCACTTGTATCTCAAGGTACCACTGTAGTACTGTTCAAGCTGTTATTTCTTATGCTATCTGCGTGTTTGCACCTTTGCCATATTGGTTCTGATGATAGAAAAGCATGATCATAAATTATTCTTAATGAAGTATATAAAGAGGAAGTTTACAAAGAAATAAATTGCTTCTCTGTGTTCTTCAACAGAGACTGATCATTTTTTGTATCTGTGTAGAAGACATAGAAGAATGTATAAAAGAGATTTAATGAAACTGCATACCGCAAATACACCTGCGTAGAGAATGGGACAGCCCTCCCATAAAAAGGTCAGCTGGATGTCATTAACCAAATCAACAGAGAAGGCTTGAATGGGCAGCATTAGAAGCAGGAAGCATATAGGGAACATGATAGATGATAAGAGATCGGGCTGATAGAACCAGTAGGCGCTCATATAGAAAACAGGGCAAAACCCTGTCACTGTTGGTAGAACATGAACTTGTACTAACTGTGGTAAATTCCGGTCTGAGGCTGAAGGACAAGTTTCTGGAAGTCAAGTGCTTACCTCCCTTTTCTCCTTCCCCTCTTCATTTCTGGAGAGCCGTTGATAGAGACAGTAACATGGGTATGATTCTTTGGAGGGAAGTTGTGCTGATGAGTTTGAAGGCAGCTTGAATTTTCATCAGTCTCAGCTCCATCCAGCTGAGTTTATGTTCCCTGATTCTGAATGCTTTGCTTATTGAAGGATGCCTGTCTCTTTCCTCTAAACATTTACATAAGCTCGGTGTAGCCTAGAATAGTACTCTTAGTGAATGTGACATGGTACACACACAGTGCACACTCAGACACACTGACGGGTAGAGTCTTCACAAGGTGTCTGTTAGCTTTGAAGTTGTGTCATCTGCTGAAGCGAGCTAGACCTATCTTCCTCTTAATCTGAATCTTCAAACTGTGGTAAGTCCTTCCCCACGTCAGAAGATGGACTTGAATATACCTCCAAAATGCTTTGTAATTTTACAACTTGAATTCATTCCTGAATGTTTTCCACTAAGTAAAAAACCAACAGGCAAGAACTGTGAAATTAGAATAATAGTTTCTCTTAATTTGTGTGGGTAAATTTATGCTACATTTTGTCCCAAGCCAATACACTCCAAAATGTGTTAACATTAATGGAAATGGAAACATGGTTTACAAGAGAAATATTTGAACAGGAATATAATGTGTGTGTAAAAGTTAACATAATAACATATTTCTTATTTATTAATGTTTAAATTCTTTTAGAGCTCGTGGATTTCTTGCATTCAAGCTAAGCTTAAAAATTAAAGTTATAGACATGAAGCAGTTAGTTGATTCGTTGATATCCTAAAGTGAGTGTGGCTTAAGCCAGCTGATTTTCATTTGCAAATGTTTTTATACAAGATTGACGTGGTTCCATATCTAAGGGACCAGATAAATATGTAATTCTGAGTTGTGTCTTAGTACACACATACACACACACACACACAGAAAATAAAGTGATAGTCTGGAGAAACAACATGAGGACAACACAAGGGCAAATATGAAAGCCCCTAGGAAACATGGAAATAGCATATGCGTGTCAGACCAAAGAGCTGGAAAATCGTAACTCCTCTTCTTCCTCCTAAAATGACCTATGCAAAGCAAAACATCTGGGGATCATTCAAACATCGTGTATGACTCAAATTAATTTTCTGATTAGCAACTTTTGTGTTGAGAAGATTGCTAAATATTTCCTTGCTTGAACACCTAAGGTCAAAACATCACTTCTTGTAATGTGTGTTTATTTTGTTTGAGTTTTTGTTTTGTTTTGCTATTGGTTACAAAAAAAAAAAAAAAAAGGAGTTATATTGAAAAAAAAGCAATGCAACAAAGGGGATAACTTTTCAAAAGTTATAGAAAAATGAACAAATGACAGACCTTCAACTGACAGCATTGTGTGCTGTAAAGCTTTTACATCCCTTGCTACCTAATTTATTTAGCAACACAAACTTTGGAACTATCAAATTTCTCATCTCCTCTGCTGCAATTGGGAGCTTCTACAATGAAACGGTATGTCCAGAACTCAGCTTAGAGACGACTAGTCTAAGATGAGAAAATTGCCAGAGAGATTAAATGACTAGACCAGGGTCATAAACCCTAAATGGGGCAAAGCCAGACCTCCCAACTTCCTGTCCCGGAGTCTTTCCATTTTCTCTCCTACTGTAACTGAATTGACTCCCAGGAACGATGGCATCACCATCCTAATCTCCAAATCCTCTGATTTAATAGGTGAGAACTATAAGGCATAATAGTTCATGTTAATATATAACTTGGGCTCGGGTTGAGGATGGGAAGGGACAGATTAGAACTTAAAATTCTGAAAAGTATAACGTTGTTTCAGCACTTGAATAGTATTATAGCTAAAACATTAATATTAAAAGCCAGGAGAAACCAAGATGGTGGCATAGGTGAACGCCTACACTGCTGCCTCCCACAACAATTTCAAAAGTACAACTAAAAGACAGAAGGGACGCCATCCAGAACCACAGGAGAGGTGACTGAGTGGAAATTCTACAACTAGAAGGAAAGAGAGGAGCTGCAAAAAGCTGAGGAGGTAAAGGCAGAGGGAAGGGTGGGGGGAGGGGAGCTATTGGAGGAAAAAAAGAGGAACAATTGTAATAATCTGAACAATAAAGATGTATTAAATAAAAAAATAGTTAAAAGCCAAAAAGATGATTTGAAAAAAAAATTAGATGAACACAAGCTTTCCCACTGAGCACCAAAATCAACTTGGCCTTTTGTGAAGAAGGAACGCATCTAAGCATATGTTATGTCCACCGTTGAGTTTGAGTCAAGTGTAAGCACTCAGCTGTGGTCTGCTCTGCATTCTCCATCCTGAAAAATAATTCGAAATCTGCAGTTACATCAGAGGAGAAGGACACAAATGAGGTTCCAGTGAAAATGCAGGACATACAAACATGACGGAGACTGGAGGTCCAAATTGGACATTTTACTCCATCTTCCTCCTCAACCCCCAAATCTATTTGTGCCTGGGGGTAGTTGCAAGTAGGGTCCATTTCCTTGACCAATGCGGAGGCGTGCGGCCCTCCCTCAGACCTGGGAAGACCTGCCCCGGGCAGTTGGAACAGAAACTAAGTGCAGACAGCATTGAAGAGAACAAGGGAGGCTGGACTACATGTGTGCCTGACAGATACAGGAGGCGGGGCTTAAAGGCAAGGCTCCTCCCAGTTATTTGCAACAGGCCGTCCCTCCTTTCTAAGAACCAAGGCTGCTGCCCGGCCTGTGTGGCTCAGTGGCTGAGCACCCACCTGTGAACCAGACATCAGAGTGCGGTGCCTGGTCAGGGCACAGGCCCAGGCTGCAGTCTCAGACCCCAGGGTGGAGTGTGCAGGAGGTAGCCCATCAATGATTCTCTCTCATCATGGATGTGTGTCTGTCTTTTTCTCCCTCTCCCTTCTTCTTTGAACTCAATAAGACTTTATTAAAGAAGAAAAATAAGAGAACGTAGAAATAAGCTAAAAAATATTGTCCATAAATTGCCGAAACCCATTTGGCTCAGTGGATAGAGAGTTGGCATGTGGACTGAAGGGTCTGGGGTTCAGTTAAAGTCAGGGGCATGTACCTTGGTGGCAGGCACATCCCCAGTGGCTGGTGTGCAGGAGGCAGCTGATCGATGTTACTTTCTCAGCGATATTTCTAGCTCTCTATCCCTCTCCCTTCCTCTCTGTAAAAATTAAATAAAATATATTAAAAAATATATTGTTCATAAGTTGACTATCCTGGAATACAAGCTGTTTGTGAGGGGGAAGCTTTTATGAATAGAACATGTATGCTCAGAATGTCTAACGTGGCTCCAGTATGCTGCCTGATACTAGTGTGTAGACATGAGAGAGTCAGATATTTTCTGCCATCTGAAAGACCCATAGGCTCTTGGGGCTGAAAATATATTTATTCTTCACAATTCCTTCCATCACGTCGTACATTACGCAATGGCTGGTTTAACCAATGACATCAAACTACCTGGCCGATGCTCATTGGCTCATTCAGCAGCATTATTATTTGTCTGTTATATGCCACGTGCTGTGGGACATCTGGCCTTCATCTGTTTCTCCCAACATCGTGTTTTACACAAAACAACCGGGTGGGGGAGGCAGGAAGAAATGAGGTTCAATCCGTGAACAAAATCTGATTTGTAGTCATACTTTCAGAATATAATCACTCATCTCTAAATACATGCATATGCGCAGACTAAATCGGTGAGAAAAATGGTTCTGTCTTTCCCGACTCTGACTCGTGGATCTTAAGTATTCCTCCACTGTTCTAACTAATCAATATTCGATTGACATGTCATTGATAACCCAGTTGACACGATGTGTTAAAAATTCATTTATCATCATGATACGCTGGTTGTTTACTAAGTAAATTATATGTCATAAATATTGTCATAAATTATATGTCATAAATATTGAAATGTATGCTTCTAGGTCTACAATAAAGATAACAACTACCGACGCTGGTTTAGAGAAAGGTGCACAGAGATTTCCAAAGATGTGACTTTTAGCCTTGATTTTACTTCTTGTCAAAACCTTGGACAAGGTGTTTTGGACTCGCTGAAACTCAGAGGTCAGAGGATAACAGTAGTGCAGTTATGACCCTCCACAGAGTGCATCGAGGAGTGAGTAGCCAGGCCTGAATGGGTTTCTAGGACAGCACAGTTACAGGAGCGTAATTGGTGGAGACAGAGTTGCTGGCTCAATGAATAAAAGGAGAAGCAAGAAAAGCCTTTTCTTTTCAGGCCACATTCAAATCACAGGCATTTGAATTAACTCGGCCTTTTAACCATAGTTTAAAAGGTACGCGCTGTGAGCAATTCAGAGAATAAAACACGGTGTTTTTTTCCCCCATAAACAAAATGAAAACCAGGGTAGAGAAACAAGACTTTTTACCTGCGCAGGAGATAATAACAGAAGGCCATTATGTACGCAGGGAATGAATGCCTTCCAGTGGACTCGCATTACAAAGAGAAGGGGATTGTCTTTTAGAGACAGGGCTTCCAGCCCTGGTTCCTGCTCCTTTTACAAGCTGTTAACTAAACTCTTTGAACTCTTGCCTCCTGTGAAATGCGGTTAACTACATCAGCCCCTGAGGGAAGGTGGGAGAATTCAAAGGAAGAATTTCGATGACTTACTTAGAATAATGCGCCCCAGTAGTTGATGCTGAGTAAAGGTTAATTTCTCTTCCATTCTTTCTCTTTATTCTTTTGGAGAGAGAGAGAAAAAAAAATTGGCTCTGTCCATGGGTTTTGCCTAATGTAGCTACTTTGAAAGTAAAACGGGGTCATATTTAGGAAAATAGTGAATGTTGTGAAGACTGATGTAATTATATGGTATTATTATTACTGATAATGGATTTCTTGAACGTATTATGCCAAAGAAATATAATCCTATTTCCAAAGACTTTAGGTAATCACGTAAAGGACAGGAGCTACTGCTGGAATGAAGGTTCCGGCACTTCCACATTTGTGTGGGGGGAGCAAGAGCCCCTGGAATAGACCCCGGGTGGGTGCTGTCTGCAGACAGATGTACTGCACATCAGAGCTCTCAGTCTTCCGGGATTCAGCGCCCCGTCACAGATGACAGCATGTGTCAGGAGCTAGAATGAGTCACAAGGAACATGGGACCGACAGAAACTCTGCGTTTATCATGGGTTAGGGACCTGATGCACGAAGTACCTCGAGATACGAGTGCCGTAACATAGGAGATTTTTGAGATACGAGCCCTCGAGCGAGCGATTTTTGCTTTGAAATACGAGCAACAGTTGAGATACCAGTAATCGCATGGATGGCCGGCAGCACACGACCCACCAGTTTGCGTCTCATAGTTTCCCACACCTCAAGGTTACGGAAGGAATTAAACTCGTATCTCGAGGTACCACTGTACATGCAAAAGTAGACCTTCCTCTCCCCACCCCCATCTCCCTACCCTCAGCACCAGCTTCCTTCTGGCACCTGGGGACCCAGTCTTCTCTCACAGCCCCAGCTTCACCTGGAAGGACATCTGGTCTAATTAGCATATTAGGCTTTTATTATTACAGGTAAGAGGACTGATGTTGGAGTCATACATGCCACGTGTTGCCACCACACACTACATGATCTTGGTCTAAGACCTAACTCCAATGAGAGGCCATTTAGCGTTTAAGCTGCTCCCAGCATGGGTTTGCATAGCATTTGCTCATAAGCCTTATTGCCCTCCTCTATAGAGTGGGGGCCATACTGTTTGCAGGAGAAAATGAGTGTCGGTGAATTTTAGCCATTGGTGTTAACTCTAAGTAAATGTGTGACGTCATCTTTCATGTGTTTTTATTAGGGAGAGGAATAAGTCATTGTCATCAGAAAGAGAGGAGCGATGGTATGTGCTTCCTCACTCCTGCTCCCTTGTGAAGAGGCCTCTGTTTAAGGAAGACCATGGTCAGACTGTGAGAGAGGACTCAAGGTCATCCTTGAGATGTCACCAAGGTCAAAAGCGGAAGGTATAGCCACCGGACTACGGCAAGACCTGGAAAGCTGTGCGAGATTTAGGGAGGCAGGGAGTGGCATTTTCTGTGGCAGCGTGCAGACCATAGAAACACATGTCCGGTTCACATCTCCCTCTCGGATGATCTGGCCTGTCTATGAAGCAACTGTCTTCCATCAAAACACGTGACATTAGACAGCCAGGTCACACCCGAGCAGATATGCTTTTTTAACCCAGAACCTCCTCAGTAACTGCTGTCACCACCTTCATTTAGCCTTTACAGTGGTTCCTCGAGATACGAGTTTAATTCGTTCAGTAACCTTGAGGCGTGGGAACCCATGAGATGCTCGAGTCGCAGTAAAATGGTGGGTCATGTGCAGCCGGCCCCTCTGCGTGATGACTCCTATCTCAACTGTTGCTCGTATTTCAAAGCAAAAATCGCTCGCTCGATGGCTCATATCTCAAAAATCTCGTATGTTAGGGCACTCGTATCTCGAGGTGCTACTGTACTAGAATTGTAAGAACATCTTTTCTTTACCTGGCAAACTTCAGTAGGCAGCATATACCTACTTATTCTTAAAATGTATTTCTATTGATTGGAGAGAGAAACATTGATTCATTGCTACTCCATTCATTGGTTAATGACTGTATATGCCTGATGGGGGGATAGAACCCACAACCTTAGCATATTGGGAGCATACTCAGACAAACTGAGCTACCCAGCCAAGACAGCATACCGTATTTTCTACCGTATAAGATGACCCCCAACTTTTCCAGTTAAAATATAGAGTTTGGGATATACTTGGCCTATAAGACAAACCCTGGTGTATAAGACGACCCCCGACTTTTGAGAAGATTTTCCTGGGTTAAAAAGTCATCTTATATGCCAGAAAATATGGTAATTTAAATGAGGTACTTCTATGAAAAATTTACCTTCACGATCTCTTTCCCTGAATGTATAGAATTAGTGAAACAATAAAATCTATTCTGAAAGGAAAGGTGACACACACACATATTCCAACTTAGACTTCCGGTAAATGGAAGAGGCTTTATCTTGCTAAGATCCAATCAGGTAAAGGTGGGAAGGAAGCAGGCCAACACTAAAGAGTTCCTTTTCTTTTCTTTTTCTTTTTCTTTTTTTTTTTGGGGGGGGGGCAGGTGTCACACTATGGGTTTATCACCTACACTTCCAAGAAAGCTCTTCTAATTCATTTATTTTTTTAATCATCAACAACTTCATTTGTTTACCCTCAGGCCCCCACACAGAAATAAACCGCAGGATGACAGGGGGCCGATTTGACTTTGAGATTTGTAAGCTTGTTAAATGGAGGCAGCGGCTGTAATGGCATATTTACTCTTTCACTCTGGCAGCTTTTAGAGGGTGACAAAACCGCACCCCCGTCTGCAGTCTGATTCGTTAAACTGTCCTAAACAGTAGCAGCGCCGCGCTAGACGATCACAGCCACAGACACTGCGTGCATCGTGGCACGAGGCTAATTTGGACTGCTGCGAAGGGAGTGGCTCGTGGAAGAGGGACCAGTGTGGTACAGGGAGGGGTGTGAAACTTCCCCGCGACAGTCTCACTGTGTGAAGTGTGGCTGTTTTATGAGCATCTCCGAAGACGTGAAGCAGTCTTCTTGCCTGCCTGCTGCATTGGCAGGGATCATTGAGCGTAGAAGCTACCCCCAGATCCGTGCCCTGCGCAACATCATGGGTTGGCATAGCATGTGTTCTGAAAAATGTGGCTTAGTAACGAGCATTACAGATAGAGCTTGTCTTCCCAGGTTCGATTCCGGTCAAGGGCATGTATCCTGGTTGCGGGCACATCCCCAGTGGGGGGGCGTGCAGGAGGCGGCTGATCGAGGTCTCTCTCTCATCGATGTTTCTAACTCTCTATCCCTCTCCCTTCCTCTCTGTAAAAAATCAATAATATATATATATAAAAACAAACAAACAAACAAACAAACAGAGCTTGTCAGAAGAGAACCAGAGAGACTTTTTGCTAAACTGAAGATCTATCTTCACCAAACATAGACATATTCTGTGGTTAACAATTTGGCCCAAACTGTGATATGTATCCTTCAACCAGACAATTGATTTTAAAGGAGAGTCATGGAAAGATAGCTCTCCATACCTATTGACGATACCCACTGTGACAGGTGTCCAGATTGTACAATTTATCACCTAAAACTTAGAAGAAAAAAAAAATTGGGTGACTTTAAAATATACATTTCAACACGTAACTTCTCCTATTGTTTTAAGCAGAATTAGTTTTGAGAAGTATTTTAGTTCATTTATTATTGGGAAAGACCCTATTAGCTTATTCAAGCACGAAAATTACCCCAAAAGCTTGCAAGATTGATAATGCTCAGGGAAAAAAGGCAATTCAAAACCTAATGAGACATGTTAGGCCTCATTTCCATCTCTAACCTGACCCATTTTCTGCAAAATGTTTTTGCTTGGGAATTTACATCCTGAAAGCTAGTTATTTATCCATCCCTAACCAAAAAGTTGATGAGATGACTAATGCCACAGTAAAAGCTACATACAGGCACTCCTCGGATTACATCAGACTCGACACATGTCCTTTCATGGTTACTTCGCCATCTCCCATGTATTCATAAAGAAAAAGTTCCGTCACTTTGACGTATGTACATGTGTGCTTTATGTTTATTATTATTTACTGTATTTACTAGAAGTAAAGGTCAGGATTTGTTATCTTTCTTTTGCAATTTTTTTGACTGTTTCACTTCATTACTGCTGTGTCTGTGCTCCATGTGAGTGGTGTAGGTGCTTATGTAGGATGGTTCTAACTTACAGTGAAAATGGCATTATAGCATGCCATAGGAACAGATCTCCATGTAACCTGAAGGCCTACTGTATAGCCCTTTCTAGAAAGTTGAGTATGGAGCCATTTATTTAGCTACTAGAGGCTCAGTGCACGAATTAGTGCACTGGTGAGGTCTGGTCAGTGGGACCTCAATCAGGGTGGATCGGGCCTGGACCAGTCAGGAGGAGATGTGGGAGGTTGGCCAGCTGTCCTACCCCAATCAGGCCTGATCAGGGCCAGATGACTGGGGGAAGGGACCACTGGCAATAGGTTGGTGGGCCCCAACCCCAATTGGAGTTGGGGGGCCGATTGGAAACAGGGCTGGCCATAGGGAGAGGTTGTAGGCAGTAGGTCAGCCAGCCCATCCCTGAATGGGGTGAGGGGGCTGATCTGGGGTGGAGTTGGTGGAGGGGAGGGGCTGCAGGCTGGTCAGGGTGATGGGGACCCATTGGGGGCATGGCCAGCCAGGAGGAGGGGCTGTGGGAGGTTGGCCAGCCAGCTTCGCCCCCTTTTGGGGTGGGGGTGTGTGATCATGGGTGGGGAGACCAGCAGGAGGGGTTGCAGGAGGTTGACTAGCCAACCCCACCTCCTATTGGGGTGGGAGGAGGTCAGGGGTAGGAGGCCAGGGGGAAGGTCTGGGGTCTTATCATGATGGGATGAACTGATTGGGGGGGAAGAAGGAGGCATTTGGCCTGTGGCCATATGTTGATCGGTTTGGGAGAGTCTGATCAGGGGCAGGCTGGCAGGGGGGAAGGGCCGAGAGATTGGCCATCTGGCTACACCCCCTGATGGAGGGTTTGCTGGCCACAGTGGGCATCATAGCGATTGCTCCTTATGGTCATCATGGCCGTTAAGGTGGCTGGCTTTTCATATATATAGATGATCTCCATAGTATGCTGGCGACACGTCAAAATTCTTAGAGGATGGCATGAAATCTCACGTGTCTTACAGCCAAGCTCCCTTTCCTGGGCAAGGATCTTTCTACAAGCATGGATGTTGTCAAGGAAGCACACTGAGGTGCTCTGTGTGTGTACACACGTGTGTCTACTTAGGAAAACAAACAGTGCATGGAAATGTTGTCTCTAAAACTAGTCCAACAGGGTATACTGTATTTATACCCTAATGATTTGCATATGTTTGGAGCTTAGCATTGCATTCATGTAGTGACATTTTTTAAATATTTTAAATTTCTGTTATTTAGAGGGAAAAAGATACAATGAGGAGCTGAACTGACAGAGTAATTTCATTATGAGAAATATATATCCACGCATATATATAGACATATACATACACCTGTATTTAGTTTATAAAACGTAAATATACTTAGGTTTATATATTATAGTTATATGATAAATATATCTAATTCATATCTTATATATTTACATATTTGTATTTTAGTACACGTTTAGCTATTGTTACATCATCTACTAGTTATTATGAAGTACATAATACATATTACCATCTGTTGATAATTATTTCCTCCATAATTTACTCTCAGAAAACACTGAGTTTATGGTAACATGGCTCATGTTCATCATACAAGCATCCAGATAGCATGAACTGCTGTTAGATCTGAAATGCAGTGGGACATCATGTGGGCACATGTTGAGGGCTGCACTCCAAGGCTTCCCTGAGGGCTAACGTGCCTGCCTCCTAGCTTGGACCCCCTCCAAGTGACATACACCAAACCCCGCCCCGATCCAGAGCCCCAGGAGAGTAGAACACATCTGCCTGGCTTCTCTCCCAAAGAACTGCAATGTTAGGCCCGTTATAAATTGGCACACTGTTCAGCCCGAGTTTAGTTTGTCCACCCTCTCCTGTAAGTCCTCCTGCTCAGATTAGTCCAGAATTACACTGTGGTCAGAGACAGTCCGATACCGAAAAAGGCCCCACGTTCTACCCCTGCCAATGGCCTTGGATAGCCCAGCGTCTGAGGTGGTCTGAGACAGCTGCAGATCCATGCCCTCCACGGACATACATGGCTTTATTCTTCCCTGTGTAACTGTAGTTCGCTCTGTAATGAGATTCAGATTGTGTTTGCTTTCAAAAAGTGTCTGCTGTTGTACCCTTCGTGCAAATAGAGGATGTGTAAGAGGATGCACTATCAATGATAAACAGAGAGAGCAGTCCTTGGTAGACTCATCTGCAGAGAGAATTGCCATTCGGGTCATTCAGCAAATGTATTATCTCGTGACATACTACATATGGTGTTTTCTATCCCCACTTAAAGGTGGGCCTGTAGCCACCGTCTTCATGGCTGTTTCCATCATCACAGTCATGGCTACCACGAAAGTGGACTCATGAGGACAACCGTGTGAAGGGCTTGATTTCTCAACCCTTCGGAGTGGGCTGAACACATGGGCGGTGCTGCCCACAAGGCAGCTTATGTGTCTTCCAAAGAGCAGGCAGCAATTGACTAGTCGGTTTCCTATGTTGCCACATAGAATATCTTTGGACAGTGTCTCAAGAGCAGGACTTTATTGAGAATGGTCCATGGGTAATATTTCTTTTGTGGACATTTTTCTTTGGACAAAGCTCTCCAAGTACGTGCTGGAAAATGATATACACCCTCTGGTTGTCTCACTGTTCGCTAGCATCATATGACACAGCAAAGCACCTCCTTTTTTATTTCCTTGGGCATTTTTATAGTTGCCCCGTGAAGATAGTATCACTGAAACACCACAGCTCCTGTGCGGTCACTTCAAATATATTTCATAAGAATGGATCTCTAATGTAATCTGAGGACCTACAGTATAGCTCTTTCTAGAAAGTTGAGTACGAAGCCATTTATTTAGCTACTAGACTGATCTTGAACACTTGTGTCTAGCTTACTCTTTCCCAGGAGTTATATGTATTTTAAGATTCTGTATCAATCCTTTATTCTAGAAATGTTGGGTAAATACTTCCGGTGTGATTATGAAGAATGAGACAACTATGATCCCTGCCCTCATGGAGCTTGGGGCCCAGATGAAGAAGCCAAACTAACAAAAAGACCGAATCTAAAGGCGCACTAAGTTAAATTAGAAGTAAATGAGCAGAGGACTGTAATATTCAGTAGAGGAGAGAGGGTTGGTGTTTAGATAGGGTGGTCAAGAAGGGAGGCTGAGCAGGAGACATTCAAATTAGGCCTGAAAGGGGATTAGGACCCAGTCATGTGAAAATCAATGGGAATTTTATTCCTGGAAGATGACCCTAAGACAGAAATCCTACTGCAATAGAATACAACACAACTAGGAACTGGATGAAGGCCTTTCTGCTTGGAGGGAGATGATGTATGTTAGGAGATGTAGGCAAGGCGAGACCTTGACCATGGTGTCAAATGTGGGAAGCTGTTACCACTCCCCAAAATTGAATTTACAAACCCAACTGTGGTCACCACCACTACCTGCCCCTGCATGAGCTTCTGGTATACAGGAAAAGAGCAGAGAATGTGTGTTTGCTGCTCAGAGGCCAGCTCCCTCAAGAAAGAGATGGGAAGAATCTAGATGAAATTTGCCATGTTTTTTTTTTTTTCTAAATTCACCAATCAGAGCAGACCCTTCTCCTTTCCTGTCACAGAGAAGGGAGGTGGCAGCAGGGGTCTGGACTATTGTACTAATGAAATGCCTATAATTTGGAAAGAAGCCAAGGAATGGGGAAGGAACTTTCCATGTCAACTACATTGTCTCCCTCAAGCTTCCGGAAGACATAATATCAGTTTTCATTTTATAAAGAAAAATTATTGTCAAACAATTGAGATTTTTTTTATTAACACCAGAAACCATAATGTGCATCAAAAAGTAAAAAGGCGAGATATTCCCCAATCCATGATCGCACTAGAGTTGAATACCATAACCTGAATATTTTATGAAAATTAACACCAGTGCCCAGAGGATCAGCGCCAGCACCTTGATGGATATGCTATTTTATTGCAAACAACCTTATACTTTCAGAGTTTTACTTAACATCTTTAGTGAATGATGTGTAGATACAAATGCACAATTACAGTGGTACCTCGAAATATGAGTTTAATTCCTTCTGTAACCTTGAGGCGTGGGAGACTATGAGACACTCGAGTCGAGGTAAACTGGTGGGTCAGCTGATCCGTGCGATTACTTGTATCTCAAATGTTGCTCATATTTCAAAGCAAAAATTGCTCACTCGACAGCTCCTATCTCAAAAATCTCATATGTTAGGGCACTCATATCTCGAGGTACCACTGTCTATCAGTTTTAGCTATGTATTCCTTTTCCAGAGAAAAAGCTTTCCAACTCATGCAATTATAAATGTTAAAACAAAGGAATTACAATAGAAATTGAGTTTATACTTGTGAATAATGCAGATGCAATCAGAGTGGTTTGGGCCCCATGTGTGAGAAATGCCCTTCTCTCCCCAGGCCAAAAGCTGATTCCTCAGAAGAGCTGCTTCCTGAGAAGGCTGGGGGGCCACCAGTGTCCACGGAGGCAGAGCCAGGGGGCCTCTCCCGGTGCCCTGCGCTGACTGGCAGCCGGCGGGTGGGAGGTGAGCAACGCCTCCTGGGAAGACGCAGCAGCGGTGAGTGCCCATGCGAGACCCGGCGCTTTGATAGCCCTGTCTCCTGGAGAAACTTGTTTTTTGATTTTCTAGTCAACCCCGTCATTCTTTCAGACGGAACTTCTAAGGAACTGTCATGCATCCACCTTTTCTCTTTCTACTTGGTATGCGCTCTGCCTAGAGTCAGGGTGCGTCCGTAAATCAATGCCATCTCACTTTCTCTTTGTGCACAAGTTCAATGCCAGAAATGCCAACTCACAGGCGGAAGGAAGGAAGGAAGGAAGGAAGGAAGGAAGGAAGGAAGGAAGGAAGGAAGGAAAGAAAGAAGGAGGGAAGGAGGGAAGGAAGGAAAGAAAAGAAGGAAGAAGAGAAGGAAGGAGAGAAGGAGGGAGGAAGGGAATTGGTTAGAAGGCTATTTTGTAAGTCTTTAATTTAATCAGCCTTCATATTTATTTGAACATCAGTTAGAAAGAGCTATCATCAAGTGACCAGCTGCTAGAAACCTTTAAAATCCAGTAATCATTTATGAGATTTTATATAAAAGAAATAGAAAATAGAAAGTAGCTTTGGTTCATAAAACAAGAAAGGTAAATGTTGCCAGAAAAAAAAAATCTGTATTAAGCATCATGGAACTATGTGAGTGAAAATCTGTTGTATGCTAGTGCCGTCATTAAGTGGTAATCCAAGGTAGTGGCTGTGTTGATGAGCAGATCTTAGCAATCTACATAAAAGCAAGTGTATTTCTGAAGCTATGACATGGAAATGGAATGTTGATTCTTAGCAAATTGTTATTCCTGGTCATTATGATTATACTGCAAAGGAAAGGTTTGATAAAGCTGCAGTTTTTCTTTTATGGTCATTTATAGATTTCGGTTTGAAATTTCCAGGATTTTCAAAACATATTTATTATTTTTATGAACAGCTCTATGAAAAAGAATTTTTTAAAGTAGAAAAGCATAAAAGTGTACTATTTGCTGCACCATATACTTTCTGAGTGCTCCACTGCTTTAAGGTCTTCGACTATATTTAGAGAGAACTCATACTGGCATATAATTTGGGCAAAGATTGGATACAGGGATTCTATAGAATGTCTAAATGTCACAGGTGTTATTGGAATGCAAATGTGCTTTGCTATACATTTGTTGGGATTATATATAGCTGGAGTTCTACACCATATTTTTACACTTTATTTTCTGACTTTGTCACCTATTACCTTTTTCTAAATTACTAGAAACTAAAAATATCCTCACGGAATTAAGAGCGTGAATACTTTGGCAAATAAAGAGTTTAGGTTTTCTGCTGTTATTAACATACGCTCTATAACATTTTTCAACATTTCTGATGGGTTCTGCTGAATTAACTAAGCATTGGAGAAATCTTTCTGAGATAGAGATCTTGTCTGTGAACATAGGATAGATCTTACTTTGGACATAAGTAATTTGGACAATCTAATTATTTGAAGAAGGAAAATAAAAATGAGTAATAAAGTCAGAGGAAAATTATACTTCAATGAAAGTCGAATTGACAGTTAGAAAGCATACACAATTCATGAATAAGTTCATTTTATTTGATATTTTAGCCATTAAATCAAAGTCTACACATTCTTAAATTGACAAAACTCATCATTATGTTTTGCATGGACAACTTACTTTCAGGGCAAAATGAGAGGGTGCATTTTGAGTTAAATTCAATTGTATAAAAATGTAATGGGAAAAAAAATCACACCATTCTGCATATTTTAAGTCCAACAGTTCATCATCCCACTACTAATTAATATTTATAAAAATGTTCTTGTTAAATGACATCCTCGTTTGCTTACCAGATATTATATTAATAGGTAAAAATAAAAAAATGACATTCCTTAATAGGGACAATACTTTAGCCCTTGAACATTGTGAATGGCCAAACTATGTTTTATCTGTTGATATCTCCACAGCAACATTTAAAATCAAATGTGTATATTTATAAGCACTATAATTCATAAACAAAATGAGTTCTTTACCATAACCATTTTGGAGTTAAGCTACCTGAGCAATATTTATTGCAAGCACTTTCAAAGTAATTTTGTAAAAATAAAACAATTCTTGAAAGAACACAGCTGCTTTCTTCCTAGAGTCAAAAAAAAAAATGTTTTAAATACATTTATTTATTTATTTCAGAAAGGAAGAGGTAGATAGAAACATCAATGATGAGAGAGAATCATTGATTGGCTGCCTCCTGCACATTGAATCAAGCCTGCAACCCAGGCATGTGCCCTTGACCAGAATCGAACCTGGGATCCTTCAGTCCCCAGGCCAACACACTATCCACTGAGCCAAACTGGCTAAGGCTTGAGACAAAAATGTTTTTTTTTAAGAAAAAAGAGTATCTGCTCTTCTCCCTTCCCAATTATTTGTTTGTTTGTTTGTTTGTTTTCTTCATAATCATGGAAATTTTCTATGGGAAAAAGAGAGGTATATTACAATTCAGAATCGCTTTGCCTACTCCCTGGAAGCTAGAGCATTCAATTCCGACTGTGACCTGACCTCTTTAAATGACGTCAGTCTCTCATATTCTATTATCACTGAAATTTCTGTCCATGTTTTGACAATTTTCTTCAGTAGAAAGCATAGAAAACACTAAAATGCCCTTCTTGTATCTTCATTCCTAAGCGCAGATGCATTATCATGTAACCAATGAATCCATAATATGCGGTGTCGCTAAGGAGAATGAAACTCTCACTTTGGATATGCCACGGTAATAATTCTCAGTCCCAGGCTATAATTAATCTGAATAATGGCAACAAGAGAAAACACTCAAGGAGCGTAATTTAATCTTCAGCTAAAGTAAGCAGCATTCTTCCATTTAACAAATATTTATGCGCCAGCAACTTGGTTGCTAGGTGTTGGGGGTCATAAAACTTACACCAGCGCCGTGCTGTCATTACAAGTTTTCCTGAGTGATGCGAACAATATAATGCACATTTTCCCTGCTGTTGCCTGTGTCAGGCAAAGCGTTCATCACAGAAGGGAAGAGAGGGCTCCGAGGGGATTAATATTTGAGCGTACTTAAAACTTGGGGTAGCAAGGAAGAGAGAGGCATGTTCAGAAGTGGGAAGAACGGGGACAGCATTCTTGAGATGGGGACCTGTTTGGCACATTTGATGAACTGAAGAAGCCCAGTGCGTATGGAGCAGAGAGAGCCGAGCAGGGGAGAGATGGAGATCCTACCTGTGTAGTGAGTGAAGGGCGGGCCACACAGAGCTTTGCATTAAAGAATATTGACCTTTAATGGAAGTGCCGTGAGCAGCTGTCAGGGAACTGTAGGCAGGAGAGTGATAAGGCGAGATTTCTATGGGAAAAAATCATCCTCCTGGTGGATGTGTGGAGAGTAGAACAGACATGGAGGGTATGGGCACGCCCATGTGGAAGCCTTTACACCTGTTCATGAAGGAGAAAGGGGTGCGGGTGCGGGTGCAGGGCTGAGGAGAAGATGGAGACAGATACCAGGAGACAGCAGACTGTCTGCGTCAGAGATGAGAAGAGGAGGGCCTTGAAAACCCTCCTGTTTTAAGCTGAAAAAACATGGTGATGATTTGATTTATTTTATGTTCAGTTTGAACAGGCTTCATGATATCTGAAATGAGTGTCTCCCCAAAAAACTCTATCTGTACTTCGGGAGCTCAGAAATCTGGATCATAGGTCACAAATTGGGAGTCATTGGCTTTTGAATGGTTATGGAAGCCATGATAGAGGATTGATTGCTTGCAGAGAGAATGTAGGGAGATACTAACAAAATGAGGCTATGAACAGAAAGAACGTGGAAGATCCCAAACTTGAGTGATCAGGAAAGGAGACAGAGAAGTAATAGACAGATAAAAAAAAGATAAAAACACAGAGAGCGAGGCATCATAGAAGTCAAGGTAAGGAGAGAGAATTTCAACAAAGTGCTAAAAAGGTCAGTCAGGTGTGGATTATGACATATCCCTTGAACCAAATAGCAAGATCATAGGTAGCCTTTGCAGCAGAGTTTGGAGAAAGGATGGGGCAGAATCCAGATTAAAAGAAGATTGTTCTGTGAATGATGCAGGAAGAAATAGGATCAACAAATGCAGACAACTCTTTCCAAATAAGGCTTTGAAATTGAGAAGAGACATATGAAGGCATAAGGGGGAAGGTGTGAAATAGAGAGTGTGATGATTTTGGTGTTGTGTTTGTGGGTGTGTGTAAGTTTTATTTTTTTAATGAAAGTCCTGAATTCTTGAGAAAATAGGCAAAGAAGGGATCCAGCAATCCCATGTAGAAAATGGTCTGAAAAAGGAAAAGGAGTAAGTTTCACTGGATCAGAAAGAAAGAGGAGAGGAGAGAAACTAATGCAAAAAGGCTTTATCTGTTTGGTGGCAGGAGATTGAAGTATTGGCTCCACGAAGGAGGACGGTGTTGGGAGTAATCTACAAAGACAGAGCCAAGGGATTGAGGAGAATAAATGATGTTTGCAATCATAATTGAATGAAAAAGAATAATAACAAGAGAAATTCAGGAGGGTTGCCCAGCATTGCTGAGAGGTTATTAAGTTTGATGATTATGAATATTCAAAGGGCTGCACGCTTTTCCCAGAAGCTCTTGAGCAGGAAAGTCCCGTGGTGGCATTCATTCAGGTGACATTCATTCCCCGGTAGATGTGTACTCAACGACAAAGCATAAGAATGCATGATAATGGCAAGCGAGTGATTGATATGAGAGACCATGGACACTAACCGGGACAGGAAATGCAGCCAAGACAGAAAGAGGTAGTGCAGCCAGATGGGGACTGAGTGAGAGTGACTGAGCCGACAGGGTGGGTGGAGAGAAGCTGGGGTGAGAGAGGGTGTCTTCATATATCACCCCAAAGCCAAGGGGCATGTGTGGATATCCTGTTTCCAGGCCCTTAGAGTGGGGGGCTGAGGTGGAGAGGAGGAAAAGGTCACTGGGAATGTGACCAGACTTGTGTGCATGTATGTAAGCATAACCAATGGATACAAGACACTGGGGGTGTGGCAGGGGAGGGCATGGGGGTAGGGAAGGCTAGGAGGAGGTCAATAGGGGAGAAAAAAAGGAGACATATGTACTACTATTTGCAATACTTTGGACAATAAAAAATTAAAAATTTAAAAAAATTTAAAAAAAGAAACAGAGGCCAGCTCATGTTATCTAACCTGGTGGCGGTTAGCATGAGGAGAGCCAGTTGCCACAAATCTTAAATTAATGAAGAACCATATGCAGAAGTTTAGCAGTTGACAACCAAAAGAGGAGGGCAGAGGAAGCTTAATTAAGTAACATGCAATCAAAGAGCAGTTTTTACCAAAAAACAAAAAGAAATCTATAAAAAGATGCTGTCTTATTAATGGTGTGTAGCAGCCAGCAGATTATTGATCAACAGAACACTGTTCTGTCCTAACCATCCATATACATGGTCTGATGGGAAAAGCAAGTCTTATTCCAACTAACTACCCCATAAGTCACCAAGACACCTGAATTTTTTTTAATATATTTTATTGATTTTTTTTTTTTACACAGAGGAAAGAAAAGGGATAGAGAGCCAGAAACATTGATGAGAGAGAGACATCGATAAGCTGCCTCCTGCACGCCCCCTACTGGGGATGTGCCCACCACCAAGATACATGCCCTTGACTGGAATCGAACCTGGGACCTTTCAGTCCCCAGGCCAATGCTCTATCCACTGAGCCAAACCGGTTTTGACTTTTTTTTGTAAGACTCCCAAATTTTTATGACTTAAGTCCTGAGCTAATCTCCTTCTCCAACATAGAAATGTTCTAAGTCTTAGTGGAATTGCATGATAGTCTCTTTTTAACATTCTAGTTGACATGTTATATTAGTTCCAGGTACACAACATAGTAATTCAACATTTATGCACCGTGCAATGTGGTCACCGCAATAAACGGAGCGGCCAACTGTTGCCTTACCTAGTCTTGCTCTGTCTGTAGCACTGTATCCCTTGCTCTGCACATCACACGCTCTCAGCACAGCGCTCAGAGGACCCTGGGTTTGAAATATGGTTCTTCCCCTCGTTACTTTCTCGCTCCACATTGCAGGCTCCTTCATGAATACCTTTGCTCTTCAAATCCCTTTCCTATGAAATGGGAATAAAAATAAATTACAGTGTAGGATTGTGAAGATTAATGCAAGTAATGTATATAAAGCTGGCTGGTATTACCTGTTATACATTATATATTTAATACGTATGTAGGCAGATGCCAATGGCAGGTGCTGTGTCCTGGTGCAGTTGACTTGAAGGACAGATATTAGGGGATATGATAATTCTCCTTAGACATGATGGAATTTCTAACATCCCCACATAATACCTGCTAAATGGAGGTCTTAATCTGAGCAGTATTATAAATATGATTAAAAAAAGTCTAAGTCATTGGTTCTCAACCTTCCTAATGCCGCGACCCTTTAAGACAGCTTCTCATGGGGTGGTGACCCCCAAGCATAAAATTATTTTCATTGCTACTTCATAGCTGTAATTTTGCTACTGTCACGAACTGTAATGTAAATATCTGATAGGCAGGATGTATTTTCATTGTTACAAATGGAACATAATTAAAGCATAGTGATTCATCACAAAAACAATATGTAATTATATATTGTGAAATACTTATTTCTAATGACAAATAAATGAAATTTTGTCTTGAATCGTGCTGTAGCACGGGTAACAGTCTTCCAAGGACAACAGTAAACGACATGGCTACACTTTGCTACACCGAGGAGCGGTGTGTTGGTTCCTAAGACCATGGGAAATAGGTGTTTTCCGATGGTCTTAGGTGACCCCTGTGAAAGGGTTGTTCGACCCCCAAAGGGGTCACGGCCCACAGGTTGAGAACCGCTAGTCTAAGTAATATCTGGCAAAGGTCTATAAAGAATTAAATCATATAGAAACATATTTTAAGACCCACTATTTTGAAGTTTTACTGGAATTCTTAGATAAATAAGTTACTTTTTACCACCAAGAAACTTCAGCCTTTTCAAATGATAATGAAATTAAATATCATCTGATTGCCTACAAATAACATAATAACATAGGTTATGTTCTTCCCATATATATTTATTGACATTTTAATTAACAGAATAAATTTGATACTAATGATCAAGTTCTCTCCAGAAGAGAATCTAATAAAAAAAAAAAAAAAGGAGCATCCAATGGAGGTATTTTCCACAGTTGAAATCAGATGTAGAATTCAATAGCGAAATGATCTTTCTTATCACGGCAAGGAGTAAAGAAACTCATATTCACTGAGCATTTCTCTACCAGAAGAATCTCAGGGACATGGGGTGTGGCGTATTTCCTTTAATCGTCCTTCACTAACCATTGCCCCTAATTTTCATGTTGTAAAAACTGACGCCGGCAAAGACTGACAGAGTGAACGCTAAGTGAACAGGTGACAGCCATGCAGTCAGAGCCCTGTCAGAGGCCACGGCCAGTCTTGTGATCACAGATGTATGAAACCTCAGTCCATCCTTGGCTTGTCCTGAGAGCCCCGAACCATTAACCTGTTCATTACAAGATTTAGCGACTTCTTTTGATCTTGACATCACATAGATAAGGCGCTTAAGACTTCAAAACTGAGGAGTGAACTGATGATTAATGAGGTCTTAGGAAAGCAGCAGAACTGCTACCACGAATTTTGTTAGGATTCGTAGTTTGTTTTTTTTTTAATAGTTTTTAGGCTGACAAAGCAGCTAACAAAAGAGAGCTTTATTATAATAACTTTGTGAGCAAGAGGGAGAGATGGGATCTAGATGATAGAACAGATAGGTGATACTGGTCCTGAGGTCATAGTTTGTCAAATAATTTTATGAACAAATGACAGTCATAGTTCTAGTTATGGAAATTGTATATCTTAATTTGGGATTCAAAATATGTAAAACAGATTGCTCAAAACGGATTAAGATGATTTAGAAAATATTTGGGATGAATAACATTGGGAATTTTTAAGTTTACATAAGTTGCTTAAAACATTTTTTAAAAATATATTTTATTGATTTTTTACAGAGAAGAAGGGTGAGGGATAGAGAGTTAGAAACATCAATGAGAGAGAAACATCCATGAGCTGCCTCCTGCACGCCCCCTTCTGGGGATGTGCCCGCATCCAAGGTACATGCCTTTGCCCGGAATCGAACCCAGGACCTTTCAGTCTGAAGCCATCCACTGAGTTCACCTCTTGCTTTGGAGTGATTTATTTTTCATCTGGACAGTTAATAGAGAAATGATATCCATCTAATTGACATCAAACAGGGATATTCTTTCTCTAGAGGAAGTCTGCAAAAGTGTTGGGAGTCTCTCAGTAACTGAATTGGGGATGAAACAAAACCCGAGAGAGTGTGAATCACACCTAATAGGAAGAGTTTATTCAAAGTTTACATGTAATCAGAGAAAATAAATTCTGAATGGAGAAAGTGGCATTTCAGAATTCTTTCTCTTCTTTTTTTAATTTCTTAATATCGGCTGGCACATGCAAAGGTAAATGTCACTGGTCTCTGCGGAGGCTTAAACCTGGGGAAGTAATAATCCCCCCGGTAAGCAGCTTATTATGAAAGATACAAGTCAGAAAAAGGCAGAGCAAACACAGATGTCAATATGTCTCACTCAAGTTTAGAATTATTATTTATCTGTGGAAGTTGGAGTCAATTTTATTATTCCGTCCGCTGCTTGAGAGTCAATTTCTTGTTTAGGGCTCTCCCGCCATTAAAATCTGCTCTTCGGGGGACATTCCAGGGAACAGTGCGTTATTGATATTACAGAAGCAGTTGTCAGTAATCAATACCTGTTGAACCACGTACAGGGGATATCTTTGAGGACATCATTCATCAAAAACAGCTAACCGGGTCCCTTCATGCTATTTTCATTGATTTCCTCTTTGCAGGAAGACGTGGTAGATAGTCTATATGCGACAACAGAGTTGTATTTAAAATGAAGATGTCAGTTGCTCAAAGAATGCTCCGTGACCAAGAAAAAAATAAGTGTCAGGATTAGAAAAGAGAACATTGAATTTATCATTCTCACATTTTAATATCCCATGCAGAAGAATGTAATTGAATGTAAAAGATTGCACATAAGAAATACCAGATTCTAAGTGTGAACTGTATTTTTGACTTACTGTGTGAAATACAGGTAGAAAATTCCTTTCATTTAGTTTTCTTACAACTGCATAACTTCCTTTTAGATTTGAAATCACTATAGATATACATGGCTTCAAGCTATATTTGGGGAGATATTGTGAATAAGGATACTATGGAGATTTGAGAACAAGTATTTGTATGCTAGTAGAGATACATTTTTATTTCCCTTGAGTAAATATCTTGAAGATAGGATTTCTGAGTCTGATAGCAAATATTTACTTTTAAGAAATTGCCCAATCGTTTTCCATAGTCCTTATAGTATAGTGCTTATAGCAATTTTATTTGCCTGAGCTCCACATTTTCATTTGCTCCACATTTTTGCCAAAAGTTGGTATTGTCAGTCTTCGTAATTTTAGTCATTCTGAGAGTTATGGAGTGGTATCTCATTGTGGTTTTAATTTGCATATCCTTAATGACAAATGAAATTGAATATTTGATGTGCTTAATGGATATTGGGATATCTTCTTTTATAAAGGATCTGTTTGAATATGTTGCCCATTTAAAAGTATAGTTATTGCTCTTCTTATTATTGCTTTTTCACTTAATGTCTTTAAAGAGCGCAAGTTTTACATTTTTATTAGGTAGTTTATCAATCTTCTAATGATTTGGGCATTTCAAATCATATTGGAGAAATCTTTGTGTAACTTAAGGCCATAAATATTTATGTTTTCTTTTAGAAGTTACATAATTTTCGTTTTTATATTTAGATTTGATTTATGTCAAATTACTTGATGTATATGGTATGAAATTAAACGCCGGTGTTCTTGTATAGAGATTTCCAATTGTTTCTCCACCATATGTTAAAAAACATATTCTACCTTTACTGTAGTCCCTGGGACTCTGCCAAAAACAACTTGGTTTTATCAGAGTGGTTCTTTCCATCAACTATTTATTCTGTCCAATTGATCTTTGTTCTACCTTTATGCCAATGGCGCATATTGTCATAATTACTGTAGCTTTAAGGTACGTCTTGAAAGCAGGTAATAGAGATCTTCCAATTCTGTTTTCCTTTTTGAAAATCATATTGGCAAGTTTCCTTGCCTGGCCATATAAACTTTAGAATCCGATTTAACCTTGAAAACCTGTTGGTATTTTGATTGAAATTTCATTGAAAATATAAATCAATCTGGGAGGAATGGAAACCATACAATAGTGAGTCTTTCTAATCTCTATTTGGGCCTTGTATGCAGCAATATTCTTTAGTTTTTAGTATAAGTTCTTAGACATATTTTTTAAATTTACCTCTACCTGTTTCATGATATTGATGTTATTTTATATGGCATCATGTTATAAATTTTATTTTCCAATTTGTTGCTAATACACAGACATACAGTTGATATAGATAGATTGATTCTATATTCTGTGACATTGGAAAAATTCATTATTTTTTAGAATTATTTTGTATATTCCATAGTAGAGTTGATTACATAAGCATTTTGTCTGTGAATAAACAGTTTTACCTCTTGTCCTAATCTAGGACCTCCACTACAAATGGGAATAGAGCTGCAGAAAGTTACAACTGTGCCTCATTATTTATCTTAGGGAGAAAGCATTCAGTCCTTCACCATGAATATGGTTTACCTGAAGGCTTCTTATAAAAACCATGTAGTTAATTGAGTGTTGCTTTTTTTTTATATACAATTTAATCGTCTCTGGCTTTTGATCGAAGTCTACTTTTATTTATATATTTATATCCTGTATAATAAGAGAGTTATATGCTAATTATCTATTACACCCTGAGGCATAACGACCAACCACTTAACGACCAGTTCACTGATCTGCAGGAGGGCGGGGCAGTGAGCTACAAGTGGTCAGCAGAGCAGTACAAGAGGGGGCAGGGAAGCAAGCTATGAGAGGGGGAGGGGCAGCAAAGGAGGGGGATGAGGGGAGCTATAGGAGGGCAGCAGTGACCTACTGGCTAATAAATTCCTGTGCAGGGTTACTAGTTTCCAATACCTGCATTTTCTAGTGTATAAGACGACTGGGTGTATAAGATGACCCCCAACTTTTCCAGTTAAAATCTAGAGTTGGGGATATACTCGGCCTATCAGATGACACCCAGTGTATAAGACGACTCCTGACTTTTTTTGAGAAAATTTTCCTGGGTTGAAAAGTCATCTTATACACTGGAACATACTGTAATAAAAGCATAATATGCTAATTAGATAAGATGTCCTTCTGGACAAAGCCAGGGATGCTGCCATGAGGATCCAGGCAGCTGCCCACAACTGCAAGGGAGGGATCCAGGCAGCCACTGATGCTTCAAAGGCCTACTTTTGCACCAACTCTGTGCATTGGGTCTCTAATAATTTGTGAAAGTATATATTTCTATTCCATGTTATTGTTGAAATGGTTGAGTAAAAAATTCTTATTTTAAGGCTTATTTCCATTTGACCAGCTGTTCTTCGTTTTCTTTTCTCTTGTCTCTCTGCCTTCATTTTGATTAGAGACCATTTTAGTATTTAATATTATCTCTATCACTGGCTTAGTAGTCACAGTTCATTTTGTTGTTGTTGTTATAATAATTGTGTCAGGGCTTGCAATATACACCTTTTAAATGTTCAGCAACTGCATTTAGCAACATTACACTGGTTCATACATCGCTAGGAGACAACACTGTCCCTTCATTTTCTATCTTATTTTCTGTGCTAACGCTGTCTTACATTTTACTCTTACATGTGTTGTAAACTCCATAATACATCATTAATAGATTTATTTTAAATGTATCTTCTATAGAGATTAAGGAAATAAAACATATTTTCCGTTTGACCATCTAATTTCCCCATTTTTCTTCATTTCTCTGTACACCTCAGTTCCTGGATTGTTTCCATTTTTCTTCTGTTTGATCATCTACTTTCATTGAGATGTGCAGTGCACATCTGCTGGCGGTGAATTCTCAGGTTGTGTTTGCTTAGAAAAATGACTTATTTATTCCTGTAAGGAAAATATTTTCACTGGATTAGAAGTCTTTGTTGACACTCTTGCCTGCAATGTAAAGATCTTCCTTGTCCTTTGACCTTCATCATTTCTTTTACCAAGTTTACTGCCATTCTTACCTCTCTTCTACCCCCAATGTGTCTCTTTCTTCGGTTATTAGGCTTTTATCTTTCCAGTTGTTATGTGGCCATTTGATTAATTGTTCCTTGTTGGTTTTTGCATTTATTCTTTTTTTGTAGGGCTAAACTATTACTATTGTTATTATAAAACTAGAGGCCCGGATGCATGAAATTAGTGCATGGTGGGGGGGTGTCCTTCAGACCAGCCCACACCCTCTCCAATCTGGGACTCTTTGAGGGATGTCCACTGCCCATTTAGGCCCAATCCATGACTGCTGGCTCCCAACTGCTCACCTGCCTGCCTTCCTGATTGCCCCTAATAGCTTCTGCCTGCCAACCTGATCACCCCCTAATCCTTCCCCTGCCAGCCTGATTGATGCTTAACTGCTCCCCTGCAGGCCTGGTCACCCCCAACTTCCCTCCTCTGCTGACCTGGTCACCCTTAACTGCCCTCCCTTGCAGGCCTGGTCCCTCCAAACTTCCCTCCTCTGCTGGTCATCTTGTAGTGGCCATCTTTTTGTGGCCATCTTGTGTCCACATGGTGGCAGGATCTTTTGACCACATTGGGGCAGTCATCTTGTGTGTTGGAGTGATGGTCAATCTGTATATTACTTTTTTATTAGATAGGATGTACACAACATAAGATTACTATTTTAACCACTTTTAAGTTTAGAATTCAATGGCATTAAGTACATTCACAATTATTGGCATTTATTATGTTTGAAATTCATTGAGTTCCTCTGATTTAGGAGATTATGATTTTTTTTCAAATTTGAAAAAAGTCAGCCACAATCTCTTCAGATTTTCTGCGTGCCCCCCTACCCCCTTTTTTAGAACTTTAAACACATACGTTAAACAGTTTGATGCTATTCCACAGGCCATTGGTGCTCTTGATTTTTTTCTCCCTCAGTCTTTTTTCTCCACTATATTTTCAGTATCAATAATCTTCTATTGCAATATGGTGTTTTTTTAATTGTTGTTAATCTTATCCAATTTATTTTTCACTTCAGAAAAATAAATTTCACCTTTAGAAGTCCCATTTCTGTTTCTTTTTTAAGTTTATCACATTTGTCCTCATACTTGTATTTTTCTCAACATCCTTAAGTAAATGGAGCATACTTACAATAGTTATTTTAATGGTCTGTCTTGCTAATTCTATCTTTCTTGTCTGAATCTGTTGACTCAGTTGCTTGATATTTCTCCTACTTATTTTCCTGCTTCTTACATGCCTACAAATTATGGATTGGATGCTAGACATTAAAAATACAGTGGTACCTGGAGATACGAGTTTAGTTCCTTCGTACCCTTGAGGCGTGGGAAACTATGAGACACTCAAGTCCTGGTAAACTGGTGGGTCGTGTGCAGCCGGTCAATCCACGCGATGACTCCTATCTCAAATGTTGCTCATATTTCAAAGCAAAAATCGCTTGCTCGACGGCTCGTATCTCATAAATCTCGTATGTTAGGGCACTCATATCTCGAGGAACCACTGTATTAAAATTTTCTGGATTCTGGATTTTGTTGTATTTCTTTAGGACAAAAGTGACGGACTTCGTTTTGGCCCAGTTGGGTGTCTTTGAGGCGGTTGGATCCTTCCTGCATTAGTTTTTAAACTTTGTTAGGGAGGCTTTAAAGCGATTATAATCTAGGGCAAACAGCCTCCATATTAAAATGAAACCTCATTTAAGAAATCTACAAAATTCTCCATGTGTTAACATGTCTTTCCATTCTGGCTATTGGTAACATAAGCTCTTTCTCCCCTTGAGAAAATATTTTCTTCTCTTGGAAGGTCCAGTGCTAATACTCTTGCTTTGGAGTAGTTTAGGTTTTTATTTTGTTTTGTTTTGTTTTATTTTTCCGTTGGCTTATGGTAATTTTTTTATGAATAAACAGATTAAAGATTCATTCAAGAGGAAGGGACTCAACTGTAGATCCCCAGGGTCCCCTCCCTGACTCTGCCCTGCACATTCCCGCTGCCCTGGGCTCTGACCTCATTTCTCAGCTCCTCTTCTCAGTGAGATAGCGACTTCTCTTTGGATTCCTCCTTCTGTGCTAAGAATTGGAAACAGGCATTCATTTGGGGCAATCTTAAGACTCACCTCATCATTTTGTTTGTTTCGGGGATCAGCTATGCTATGCTCAAAAAACGTCTGGTTTTATAGTTGTTTATGATGGAATGGTATATGCGGTCCCTGTTACAATATTCCCAGAAGCAGACAGTTGTTCTGTGGTTTTCTATTGTCATTTCTGGAGACATATCTCAGGTGGCGTTGTCCCTGGGAAACGGCCACTGACCTCATTTCCACGCGGAGTCAAGTTCTCCCTCAGCTCATCTCATTCTGTGATTCTGTCCTCATGGCCCTCAGTTTGCATTGCACAGCGAGTGCCGCTTTCCTTTTGGCCTCAAGAGCTGGTATCTCACTTGAAGGCAGGGACTGGATCTCATTTATGTCTCTGCTCCCACGACTAGCACTCTCAATGTACTGGATTAAATGCATCCAAATCCTATTCCATAGCAAACAAACATCTTCCGTTATTTGGCCTTGTCTACATATTAAGCAAACATATTTCATCTTGGTTGAGTTATACAAATTCTTTATATATCTTAGATAAAATTCCTTAGCAGATATAGGATTCACAAATATTTTCTGTAATTCTTTGGGATGTCTTTTCATTTTCTTGATGTTTTTATTTAAAGCTTAAGTGTTTGGATTTTGACAAAATCCAGTTACAAAGTCACTTATTCTTTGATGTTCTAAGAAACTATTGTCTAGCCCAAGATAACCCCCTCCTTTTTTTAAAAAGAGTTTTATAGCTTTACCAATTACATTTGTGACTGTGATCCACTTTAAGTTAATGTTTGTACATGGATGAAAATATGGATTCAACTTCGTTCTTTAATAATAATATTTTTTGGTGGGGAAAAATGAGAACTTATGTAATACTTTCAACAATAAATGTGTTGTTTTTTTTTTAAAAAAAAACTCAGTTTAAAGGTTAAAAAAGAAATGAAAATTTTGCATCCTCTTTAAAAATAATTTTTCATTATTATATTATTTAATTGGGTAACCATGTCCATGTGTTGAGAGAAAAAGAAAACAATAAAAACTCATTGAGTTCATATATTTATTGTAAATGTTAAGTTTTTGTTTAAATATATTAGATTGATTAATACAATCCTCAGAGAGTGATCCACTAAGCATTTTGTTGCATGAGTTCTACAAAACAAGACTATGTCTCCTTAGCAATTATAATTTTATCAATTCTTCTTACATTTCTTTCCTGCAAAAATGTATCATTCCACCTATATCATTCCACAGAGGAAGTCAGATAAAGCCAAGCTCTTCCCATGAATAATTTTAGAATTATACAAAATACAGAAATATTTACATCAAGGTTGTATTTCTTTCCCACCAGAATTTTAGATTCTCAGAAGTTTTGCTTTAAAAAGGAAGATGTTATAGGCATGTATTTAAAAAAGTCAACACTATTGAATATGCCAAGACCTTCAGATGGTTCTGAAATCACTCTTTTTCCCACCACCTCAGAGTAGCATGTTCAGTGAGCACCAGAGGAAAGGTCACGTGAGAAATCTACTAGATGTGCATGTCACGTCTCAGAGTGTCAGGCTGGGGAAAAGGAGTTTCAGTAATTATGTTTTGTATCCCATTCCTTTTTTTATCTATTGAAACAATACAATCAGTGTAACAGATATCTACCATACTTCATCTAAGAACTGTATATCTTAAATAACTTTAAGATGTAAACAGTCAGTGTAATAGGTATCTACCACACTATATCTAAGACATGCGTATATTAAATAACTTTAAGATATAGACAATCAGTGTAATAGGTATCTACCATACTACATCCAGGACATGTATATGTTAAATAACTTCAAGATATAGACAATCAATGTAATAGATATCTACCATATTACATCTAAGACATGTATATCTTAAATAACTTGGTTTATACGATAAATAATATAAACTGAACTAAAGTTTACATCAGTAAACCTCTATTTGTAGAAACGTTATTTGGTTGTGATACTGAATAATGTGCAGCCCTTCTGTGACACTGAGCCCTTGCTTTGTGCGAGAGGCAATGACCTTCCCCTTCTGAAACGCCTGTTTTTGAAACTCCTTAGCTCACTCCGCACCTGCCCTGTACCAGTAGATGCTGAATCAGAGACAGTCTACATCAGCGGTTCTCAACCTGTGGGTTGCGACCCCTTTGGGGGTCAAACGATCCTTTCACAGGGATCGCCTAAGACCATCGGAAAATGCAGATATTTATGTCACGATGCATCACAGTAGCAAAATTTCATGGTTGGGGGTCACCACCCCATGAGGAACTGTATGCAAGGGTCGCGGCCTTAGGAAGGTTGAGAGCCACTGGTCTACATGCCACATGTTGTGGCTTCTTCCAAGCGGCCACATTCTTGACATCCACTTTATCACATGAGAGGCCCATGCTCATACACACGAAGGCTGGGACTCGTGGAGGTTAAGGGCACTGTTGCTACATGCCAGTGTGCCTACATCACGCTGTGTGATCCGCCTACACATTTCAGGAGCTGGTTGTGTGTATGCAATTTGTTCCTTGAGAATCCATGATTCGAATACCAGGATGTCTTGGGAATGTAGGAGAAAGAACAGTTCACAGTCAGATTATAATTGTAATAACTACTCAGACTATTTAAAAATCACTCGGCTTGTTCTAGAGCAGAAAAACAAGCTCTCTGCAATTACATAGTTTATGCATTTAAGGCTTTCTGATTTCATACTTGAGACAGAACATGCTGTTACACATGTTTAAGAAACAGTTGATCATGATGTGAAATACCTGCCCCAAACACTTGCGGGATGAAGTAAAATATTCCAGTCAAATTTCTGCCCAGTTATTTTTCTTTTTTGCAAAAATGTTGGACATGTATCACAATACTTATATTTCATTTAATTATTTTGTTATATCCCTGGTTCACATAATAGGACCTTCTGGTAATGTTCTCCAAAATTTTTATTGGTGCCATTTTAAGGAAAAGTAATAGATCTTGCTTTATATGAATTAAGTTTAGGTAAGTTCTGAATTTTCCTCCAGTCTATTTTATATAAAATACTCAAAAATTATCCTATTCCATGTGACAACTGGGAACTAAATAACATTTCTACAAGTATAGGTTTACTGATGTAAACTATAGTTCAGTTTTATACTATTTATAGTATAAACCAAGTTATTCAAATATACATATCTTAGATGTAGTATGGAAGATATCTATTACACTGGTAATCTTGTTTCAATGGATACAAAAGTAATGGGGTACAAAAAATAATTACATTGAGTGAAAAAAAATACTTCAAGTTGCAAATGCCTTCCTTTAAAAGTAGTTAAGTGTGAATGAGTGAGGGAGAACAGAAATGAACAGAGTAACACAGGAGATTATAAATCTGGATCAGAAATGAAAGGAGCAGGGTAGAAATAAATAAGTTGAAGATTCATTAGCATTGATATATATTTTAAATGTTTATGATACAAGTGATTTTAGTTTGACAAAACAAGTTAGTGATCTGTGTCACTGTATTATAAAAAAACATTATTTTCAATACTTTTATCATGTTCAAGGAACCTTATATTATAAAGATTTTGCAAGTATACATAATTTAGACTTTACAATCAACAACATTATTTGTTTCTATTTCAAGTTGTAGTCTATCACATTTATTTTTTGTAATGTAATATGAAAAAGAAGTTTTATAAAAATCACTTCTTGCCCTATCCGGTTTGGCTCAGTGCATAAATGTTGGCCTGCAGACTGAAGGGTCCTGGGTTACATCTGTTCAGGAACATGTATCTCTATTGCAGGCTTCTGTCCCTGGTGGGGGGCATGCAGGAGGCAACCGATCAATGTGTTTCTCTCACATCAGTGTTTCTTCTACTCTCTCTAAAAATCAATAGAAAAATATCCTCAGGTCAGGATTAAAAAAAGAAAAAAATACATATTTTATGTATATAAGCATAAGCAATGGCATATACCATAAGGGTGTGAGGGCATGTGCTGAGGGATGGGAGCATCTGGGGAAAAAGGAGACATACGTAATACTTCCAACAATAAAAAATTTAAATTAAAAAAAAAAAACTATTGTTAGTTAGAACACTGCTTTTATTCCTCTCATTTCCCTCATACACCCTGTCCCTATTTTTTGCAAATGTGCTTAAATTATCTGCATTTCATTTTCCACACTAGAGGACAAACAGGGCAATTTGTGTTTCCGTGTGCATCATCGCAGATGGGAATTCCATCAACTTAAGCTGCAGCGGATCCCTCATAGAGGGCCGCCATCTGTACGTTCTCTCCTCACCCTCTCCTTTCCCGTTCCCTCGCTTTCTTTAGCAGCTCATTTGTACAGCGTGACATGTTAACGGTAGTTTCCCTGCAACCAGCCTGCTTACGATCTAGAGCAGAGAAATGAAATCCTCGATGCTGAAACCCGTTTGGTTCAGTGGATAGAGCGTCGGCCTATGGACTGCAAGGTCCCAGGTTAAATTTCGGTCAAGGGCACGTACCTTGGTTGTGGGCACATCCCCTACAGGAGGTAGCTGATCGATGTTTCTCTCTCATCGATTTTTCTAACTCTTTATCCCTCTTCCTTCCTCTGTGTGAAAAATCAATAAAAAATATATAAAAAAAGAAAGAAATCCTTGATCTGCTTCTCACTCTGCATCGCTGCCAAGTCCTGTACGTGGCTGCCTCTCTTTGCATCATTCCAACCTCAATCGCAGCTTTTTGCAAGTGGTACCTGTGTGCCAGCATTTTGCCTTTGCGCTCATTGATGTCACGTGCTCCTCATGTGGTCTCCTCAGCTTTCCTGACAAACACAGCTTTTGGAGATGTCTCTGCATTTTACTAACCTCTTTTGATTCCAATGAACCCATTTGCCTCCTCTCTGCAAATTTGCTGTTGGCTTCCTTTCGGTGCCTCAGTTTGCAAATGTGAGATGGCAGGTTGGATGTCATATTTTTAAGTACCATATTTTCCGGCGTGAAAGACGACTGAGCCTATAAGACGACCCCCAATGTTTCCAATTAAAATGTAGAGTTTGGGATATACCCGCCCTATAAGATGACACCTGGTGTGTAAGACAACCCCTGACTTTTGAGAAGATTTTCCTGCATTAAAACGTCGTCTTATACACCGGAAAAAAAAAAATATATATATATATAAAGTAGTCACTATCTTTGTAAAATTAATAAATGATTGCGCTACAGGTGTTAGATCTAAACAGCTAAAAAGTTTCTTTGTGCCAAAACCGGTGTGGCTCAGTGGATAGAGTGTCAGCCTGAGGACTGAAGGGTCCCAGGTTGGATTCTGGTCAAGGGCATGTGTCTTGGTTGTGGGACATTCCCAGTAAGGGGCATGCAGGAGGTGGCTGATTGATGTCTCTCTCTCATCAATGTTTCTAACTCTCTATTCCTCTTTCTTCCTCTCTGTAAAAAAATCAATAAAATATATTTTTTAAAAAAGTTTCTTCGTGTGTGTTTGTTCTCAGTCAAATGGCTCTATTGTCATCAATTGTCACACAAAAATATTTAATTGGTTCACCCTCTGTGTTCATAAATTGTAATTTGGAGTGATACAAGGCTATATGTACTAATATAATAAGAAAAAACAATCCTGCTTATATTTGAATTGAAACATGCTGTATTACAGCCTCAGATTCAGAACCGCTCCATCTTCTCTCTCTCTCCACATATATAAAATGACTTGTGATCGCCCTACTTTTATATGGTATTTGACAACAATATTCCAGCTTTGGCTTAAATAACTGATGATATTGCTATTCAGACAGAAATAGAGTTTATTTATAATAAATAATTTTAAAGAGACTTATTCATTAATTACTTTATTTAATTAATATTAATTTTTGCTCTGGGAAATTGGATCCAGGCACAGTCAGGCACCGCATTTGAGTTGAGTGTCCAGAACAGTAAAGGTGATGGGAGATTGTAAGCCATTCCTACATGTCTCGAGTCTTGCATGAATACAACTCATTACCCATTCCAGAAAGTCCTTGTGAGTAATCAAGTGAAGAGCTATTTTGTCTGTTTCTTTTCTTGTTGCTTTGAAGTGTCAGTCTTTTAGATATTTCTCTTAAAGTGAACAGTTCATCCAAAAATTAACAGTTCATAAAATTCTACTTTACTAAATTGTTAAACCTGGGACTTGCTATACTTGTAGCCTTAAAACACCACTTAATTGCTAGCTCAGAGTTATTTCATGCACACAAACAGTGCAAGAAAGCAGCAGAAGCTTCCTGTCTCATAGTTGAATCGGATGACTACACACAGCCCAGTGTATACTCTAGGAGACATGGTTCAGGTCAGAACATAGCACGGGAGGTAATGAAATGTTTTTTCTTCCCAACATGTGACTACGTCTCCTTTCTAGCAATTCACAGTGTCAAACTCACTAGCAGAGAAAAGGAAAGAAGCCTCAACTATGAAAATCTCTAAAAAGCATTCAAAAGGAACTAACTATTCTATAGACCAGTGTTTTATTTTTTAAATGTATTTTATTATTTTTTCATCACCATTTATCCCCTCTGTGCCCTCTTCCATCTCGCTCGCCCCCACAGTCACTACACTGCTGTCCATGAGCTCTGTATTTTTTTCTTTATTGCTCAATAAATTACTTAGAGATCAAGTCCAAAATTTCCAATGCTATAACAAATTAGCTCATATATAGAGAAAATGTCTCAAGTATGGTTTGTCATTTTCAGTTTGCTGGGTCTTTGCAGATAATAATTTTTTAAAAATATATTTTATTGATTTTTACAGATAGGAAGGGAGAGGGATAGAGAGTTAGAAACATCGATGAGAGAGAAACATCGATCAGCTGTCTCCTGCACACCCTGGGGATGTGCCCGCAACCATGGTACGTGCCCTTGACCCTAATTGAACCTGGGACCCTTCAGTCCACAGGCCAATCCTCTATCCACTGAGCCAAACCGGTTAAGGCACAGATAATAAATTTTGAGGAGAAGGAACATTTAGGCTTTTTATTGTTTCAAAACTCTCTTTGTAAATGTCCCTAGCTTTTCTGTACACAAATGTATATCAAACTGGTGTACGTGTTTCCCACACACACTTGAGCGTGAACTGTTTTAACTGATGCAGCACACTTTTGTTGTCACTATGAAGGAAAAGACTGGGCATGGAAATGGGCCTTAGGAAAGTTCTAGTGAGTCAGTAACAAGCCCCTCCCCCCTACCCATGCCCAAAAAAAAAGTACCTACATTTTTTAGCTCCTAGAACAGTAGTGACATATGACTCCAGAGTGACAGGGGTCAGTGGAAGATCCCTGTCCAAGGTCTCAGACTTACACTTCTCGAACCTGGCTCTCTTTAGACATATATCAACATCAATAATCCCAAAGTCATATGCTTTGATAAAGTCTCTGCTATTGCTACTTTGCTTCTTTTAAAATTCCGTAATAGCCGAGACCGGTTTGGCTCAGTGGATAGAGTGTCGGCCTGTGGACTGAAAGGTCCCATGTTTGATTCAGGTTGGGGGCATGTACCTTGCTTGCGGGCACAACTCCAGTAGGGGGCGTGCAGGAGGCGGCTGATCGATGTCTCTCATCTATGTTTCTGACTTTCTATCCCTCTCCCTTCCTCTCTGTAAAAAATCAATAAAATATATTAAAATTCCGTAATAGTTGGCTTAGGAAAAAAAAAAACCTGCATTTGTTACCAGCCTGTATACAGAACACACCTATAATCGAACAACACTAGATGTGATAAAGTGAAATGCTGTATCTAATACCATAAATTTTGCCTCCTAGACATGAAATAACTGTTTTTTCCCAGTTATTATCATATCTTCTGGCACCATTGATTTCTTTTCATTTACTGCATAATTTGCTTAGTTTTCTTTTTTTTTTAATTGACATAATTTTAGCACGGTCCCATTAGCACCTACTGCGGGGAGCTAACGCAGAGTAGGCATTGCCTATTGATTTATCAACATCACTCCTGGACCTGCGTGATCAATGGCCTGATGAACTCCCATATTGTGAATTTAGGAGGACATTAAGCAATGCTTTTTTGTGTGTAATAATTCATAAAAATACTATCTCCAAAAGAAAAAGAAAAATGGAGTCTGAGTGTATCAACCTCGTTGAAGTGCAGACATTCAGACAGTACAGGATACAATACAAACAAATGGACAATTCAGTTCACATCTCAAATTCCAAGTGTACTTTGTTAGATATTACCACATTTCCGGAGTAATTTCTTGTTAGTATTGTTAAAATATTGCTTTATTATGTTATGTGGAGCATTATTCTGCAGCGATCTCTGAACATTCAGGACCTAGATGGAGTCATTTTCCCTCAGCCATAGAACTGGTTATCTATGTGGGCTGGTGTTCTGGGTATTTTATTTTATTGATTTTTCACAGAGAGGAAGGGAGAGGGGTAGAGAGTTAGAAACATCGATGAGAGAGAAACATCTATCAGCCACCTCCCTCATGCCCCCTACTGGAGATGTGCCCGCAACCAAGGTCCATGCCCTTGACTGGAATCAAACCTGAGACCCTTCAGTCCACAGGCCGAGGCTCTATCCACTGAGCCAAACCAGTTTTGTCTGTGCTGGGTATTTAAATGCAGCTGTGGGGAAATCAAAGCCAATACACAAAGAAACAGACCAACCGAACTCTGAGTTTGGTTTGTAAAGACCCGGGTTCACATCTTGTTGATGACCTGAATCTCACCGAACTCCAAGCCTCTGTAGGGGGAGGTGCCCGCTGAGCCCACAACGCTTTGGGATGTCTGAGGCCGTGGCTGCCTGCCCAGGCATCCGTCCAACACTCTGACACACACAAGGGCCGGTTTATTTACTTACACAGTCGTCCGGTGAGGAGAGGAGGTAGGAGACTGTTAGACAAGTGTTTGAGGAAGATGAGAGGAGCGATAAGAAGAAGGGAAATAATAGGGCAGTAGTACTGGGGCAGAGGGTGAACGGGCATCTCAGATAAGAAAGTCAGGTGATGGAGAACTTGACCTGGAGGCAAAGTGTGACACCGGCAGAACAGGGTGCTTCCGTGGTTTAACAGAGAACACAGGGTGCGTCTGCAGGAAGCAGAGAGCGGGAATGTAAGAGTCTGCCCAGGCGAGGAGATCAGAGCAGATGCCGTGGAGCAGAGAGAACCTGAGTGCAGGAGGGGTGACCTGAGAGGCTGGAGCAGGGGCAGGAAACCCTCCAGGTACAGAAGTGGAGGAGGCATATTCTTTTTTTTTATTATTCTTTTAAAATATTTTATTAAGCACCAATTTAAAAATGCAACAAAAGAATATGACATCTTGAAGCAAGTATTACACTTATAAAATCTTCATTTTTACATCTTCGCAAAACTCATTTCTAAAATATCCCTTTAGAACAGTGGTTCTCAACCTGTGGGTCGCGACCCCTTTGGGGATCGAAGGACACTTTCACATGGGTCGCATAAGACCATCGGAAAACACAGGTATTTACATTATAATTCTTAACGATAGCAAAATGACAGTTACAAAGTATGGTTGGGGGTCACCACCACATAAGGAACTGTATTAAAGGGTCGAGGCATTAGGAAGGTTGAGAACCACTGTTTTAGAGGCATGTATGTATAAATAAACTGCTTTCAACTGTCAGAACTCCGTACCATTAGGTTCTTGTCATTGCGCTACAATATCTGCTTCTCGGGATGCAGGCATGGAACTTCCATCACTGTTATCTCTGTGAAGAGTCAATCTTTCTGAATATTCCATACTTAATGTCATAAGATTGTTTTTATACTGAGAAAAAATAGATCTTTCAAAAGCATTGACAGAATGAAGCTTAAATGGACATATTTCACTGTTAACATTGCTTGTTTTCCAAGGTATTCAGGAGCTTCTGATTCTTGGTCTTCAACATCATAACAGAGCTGTTGGGCATGATTTTGAGGAGGCATCTTCTTGTTCTGGAAGTTATTGGGGTTGGGGAGCTGTTTAGATTCACCATGTTTTGGATGGTTGTGCCCCATCATGGCTAAGAGCATGAGCCCCGGAGTCTGCCTGCCTGGGTAGAATCTGAGCTCTTATACCTACTCATTGTATCCATTCTGGAAATTCAGCTATACTCCATGTCTCAGTTTCTTGCAGGAAACAAAAATGGATAATAGTATGTATTTCATAGACTTGTGATGAGAATTAGATGAGTTAATACATGTTAGAAAGAGTTTGCACGAACCCTAGTTGTAATAGAAGAGAGAGAGAGAGTTATGTATTTGGCTGATCTAGCTGTAACTTTGCTTAATCCTGTTTATAATTGAGACAGTATGTAAGGGGCAGGTGCCAAAAATTCAGTCACTGAGATGAACAATATTTAAATAAAGTAATCTAAAATCAAAACTAATGCAAAAAATCTGTTACGAACAAAATGTCAAGGTTTCAAATAAAAGCAAGGATCCATCAGCATTTTAATGTAGATGTTCGTCACAGTCTCCAATGGGATGAGTTCATCGTTGAGTTACCAAGCAGTTGTTATTTTTAATTTTTTCACTTTCCATCGACATTCAATATTATATTACTTCCAGGTGTTCCGCGCAGTGGTGAGACATTTGTATAATTTATGAAGTGATTGCCCCTGATAAGTGTAGTATCTACCTGGCACCAACAAAGCCATTGTTCTTTAGGCCATTGGAATGTTGTGGTTAATATTCACCAACAGGACGACGCATGCCTACTGTTGTTTATTGTCAAGTTATCATTCTTTCAGTTTACCCATTGTCACAAGTTTAATTATATAATTGCATGAGTGTATATAAATATATTTGTACTAGTGGCCTGGTGCACAGATTCATCCACATTGAAAAGAAATTAATTATAGGAAGTAGTTTAATATCGATATTCACCCTTTTTGTATAATAGAAGTGGCAACCAAAATCACGATAGACAATGACAGATTGAAACCCACACGTGATTGGCGCCAGTCAGAGATTTATATGTATCATGCACTCACAAGTCAACGTAGCCTTTTATGTAGAGAGTGAACTCACTTAATTAGACCTGCTTTCTGGTTTAGCTAAACTTTTCCCAGCCCAGTGAAGCATCCCAACTTCTCTTTCAGGTAAATATGAACATGAAGCAGATTATTGTAGATCACACAGGGAGAACCAAGGGTGAAATATTTAACTGCAGCAGTGTTTGACTATATTCTATGCAGTGATAAATCCTGAAATCTTTTCAAGGCCCACCATTTCTTACTTCTTTTCAGTTGGGTCAAGTTTCTTAGCTTTCTAAATCTCTGTTTTGTTTTCTGGCTAATGAAAAGAAAACAGGATTCCACCAAGTCTCCTCTCTACCCACTCTAGGACTTCTGTGAGGATCGAATGAGATGAAGCACAAAAAACGCTTCACAGACATTTGGTTACAGTGTGAAATGTTTGCACCTGGCTATAAAGCAAGTCATGTTCCTGAGCTGAAAAAAATGCAAGGAGGCTAGTCATCACTAGGGAGAGGAAGCTGGGTGTTGCTATGTGACGCCATTACTCGGCGCCCACAGAGACCGTTTTTGGGCTGGGCTAGGCTGTGGGCCACATTTTGTGCCATGGGATCTTGGCAGCATTGGCTGTGATTTGGTGGGTTGTAGCTCCAGGGTGGTGGTGGGGCCTGTGTCCCAGTTTGGGGAAGCCCAGTGTTGCTTTGTGGGCCCTGGGTCCCTGGTGCTGTATCTCTGTCAATGGCATTGAACATCTGCCCCCTGGTGGTCAGAGAGTATCCTAGGGACCAGTTGGACAGTCGGATACTTAGCATATTAGCCTTTGATATATATAGATAGTGTATGGTCATATGCTCCATTTAAAAATTCATTGCACAAATACATGTTGGCAGTTAATAATGATACACTGTGGAAGACTAGAAGATAACCCTACGAAGTCGGTCCCTTACACACCAAATAGCTTTGTTCATCTATCCAGTGAATATACATTGAGCGGCTACTGCATGCACACTCCAAATACAACAGCGATCTTTCTGATCACCGACCTCCCACTTTTCTTCGTTACATGGAAACCTGATATGCAGAACAGAATACCTATGATTTTCTCTGGCCCAATGGGAGTCAGGGCACCCGTAACCCATTGTTCACTTACATGGTCCTCCACCCACAACCTTGGTCACTGAAGAGACTCTAGACTCCAAGGGCTTCAAAACTTAATCGTTTTTAAACACATGGTCATGCAATAAATATCTGAATATGCATAAAATGTAATCCTCGAGAAGACAGAAAAAAAACACCGACCTCGGTTCAATTCTGCCTGAGAACATATGGATTCTGAACCCGAGATGTCTGTGGTACCCAAGCCTGTGCTCCTCTCCAGAGCTGTGCCAGGAAGCAGCTACCTGCCCCTGCCTGCACCAGCTCCTGTGCCAGGGAACCGCAGTCTCTGCCCCACCCTTGGCACTCGGGAGCTCTGTGCCTGTATGTGGGCCCATGCAGACCCTCGGAAGAGCTTCTGTAGTCCTTCAGATGAGCTCTCCATCTCTATACAGTGGCACCTCGAGATACGAGTGTCCTAACATACGAGATTTTTGAGATACGAGCCGTCGAGCGAGCAATTTTTGCTTTGAAATACGAGCAACAGTTGACATACGAGTCATCATGTGGATCGGCCGGCTGCACACGACCCACCAGTTTACCTCGACTGGAGCGTCTCATAGTTTCGCACGCCTCAAGGTTACAGAACGAATTAAACTCGTATCTCGAGGTACCACTGCATTTGTTGGCCGGCGCTCTTCGTAAAAAGGCAGGGAAGAAAGACGCAGAGCTGGTGCCGGGGTTTTATTGAGCAATTGCTGCTCCTTGACGGAAAGCCTACCGCTCAGGAATTCCTGGCCCGTCCTCTTGCCAGCCAGAGACAGTGGCACCGCCTCTCGGATATTTCTGCGTCTATGGCACGTGTGAGAAGGGAGCCACCTTAACAACCAGAGGGGTCAGAGGTCAGCATCACTCTGCATCCCGGATGCTGTTATCTGCTGACGTAGCTGGGGTGGAAACTGCTGAAGGATAATCCTCTTGGTGCCCTTGTCAGTGGCAGCAGCCCAGAGCCGGAGAAAAAGCAGCTCTCCCTGCGTCAGATAATCATTACAAAGTGAATTTGGTCCGGGCCTCCATCTCAGTAATTGGAGGGGGATGTTTGAGAGGGAGGGTGAGGATGAGCTGAAGTTAAAGCTCTCGAGTTTATCAAAAGGCATGAAGTGCCACTCATCCTGGAGCGGCTGGTAGGCCTGGATGACTTACCTTTCAGAGAGGGGGGGGAGGCAGGTGATCCCTTCAAACCCCTGCTCCCTCCAGCACTGGGGGTCTCCTTTTCCTTGGGCTTCGGCAGGGGGTTGGGGGGCAGGGGTTCAACCCTCTGGGTCTCTCCTTGCAGCTCAGGAGGCTGATTACCCAGCAGGCGGTGGAGTCCCCGGTGGGGAGGAAGCCACAACGGTGCCGGCTGCTCCCCCCGGGGGAGGGACATCCCGGAAAAACACCAAGGTTGAAGACTGTCATCTTCTCTGCAGGGGGTGCATTTTCCGTGGAAATTAATGGAGCGGAGCGGGCAGAAAAAAAACCGTGTGGAGGCTCCATCTCCCCTAGAGTAAGATGCAAATTCAAAGGGCTTTTGAAGCCCCGGAATGAAAGTTGAAGAAGAGAAGACTTTTGAGTTTTCTGACACCAATAATACAGGCAACCCCAGCCCCGCGCGCAGGCGAGTGAAATGCTGGCGGAGGAGCGGGGTGCGTGTCACTCCTGGCTCAGCAGCAGCCTCAGCTCTGCCTGCCTGCTGGGGGGCCCAGGCTCTGTTACACAGGAGCCCCAAATCCACAGCCTGCTCCTGCTCCAGTGAGGCTGGGGGGGGGGGGGAGGAGGGAGCGAGGAGGAGAGTCTGTTTGGAGGGTGTGATAAACCTAGACAATGAGTGGCTTTGACCTTGACAGCAGTGTCTGGGTGAGACGTAGAAGTAGGATGTCTGGGAATGTTCTCTAAGAGGCGATCTGCTGGGCCGGAGGGGTGGGCTCAGGACTGGATTCCCAGCATGGCATTGTCTGAAATGAGGGGGCCCCTCCAGAGAGGTCGGAGGGAAGGGTGTGCTCACCTTAAAGGGATGCACAGCTCCTTCTGGAAGACGAGGCGTTGCAACTTTCTCAGAGGATGCGCCGCAGATACGCTGAATGAGATGGTGATGGGTGGGCACAGTAAGCGTGTCTGAGGCTTCATAATTACCACCTCTACACACGGACTTACATGGAGGGAAAGTCTTGACAACCCTTTCTACCTCCGGTGTATGTGCATGCAGACAGCTCTCTGAAAGGGTCTTCGGCACTCATTTCCAAAATAGTGCAGTAATCACAACAGCTCCTGTGTGTGCAGAACCTTCTAGACGCTCACACACACTTAGCGCACCCCCATGGACACGTCCATCCGAAGGCTGCTGGGCTCCTGTGTGGTTTGCCTCTTTATATCAACCCCGGGATGCGACTTTCCCAAGTTAGGCAATCGGCCCAAGATAAGACAAAAAAATCGAACTGTTTTCTGACTTCGTGTATTCTTTCATTGATTCCTTCATTCATTCATTTGTTCACTCATTCATCCATTTACTTACCGTATTTTCCTGCATATAAGACAACCCCCAATTTTTCCAGTTAAAATATAGAGTTTGGGATATGCTCCCCCTATAAGATGACACCCTGCGTATAAGATGACCCCTGACTTTTGAGAACATTTTCCTGGCTTAAAAAGTCGTCTTATACATGGGTAAATACGGTACTCAAAGAGTATTTCTGGAGTTTCCACCATGTGTCCATTGTATCTCTCCTTTCGCCCTCATCTCTGGTTCTGAGCAAGTCCCCAAATACTTCCGGGTCTCCTGCTCACCTCAAACAAGAGGGAGAGCAGAGGAGAGAGCGGGCTGGAGATTGGGAGCTGGACTCAGTGGTCTTTTGAGATCCCTGCTAGCTGTAATATTTATGCTTCCATTAGTCTCTTCTATATCCCCTTCTTCCCATCCACTTAGACTAGACGTACTGACATCTACACTTGCAGGATCTGTTGCTCGCTTTTGTTTATTTTGCATACGAATGTTCAGGGAAAAAGCAAAGTAAAAGAGGTCAATTTGTTTTGTGCTTTTTTTCTTTTCTAGTAAAATATTTGGAATACACATGCACACACGCACACAGTCTATGTACCTATTTATCTAAAGGATTTTTTTTCATGTCAAATATTCAAGGTCACCCAGGGTATGACCCGACTGTTGCTCCCAGATGGAGCTTTGAAACAAAACAGAAAACAATAGTCTTACACCCGTAAAATATTGTTATCAGGACTTGAAGTCTTTGGTCACCAGATTGCTGCTAGCAGCAACAACCAAAAATCCGGAGCTAGCTCATTGAAACCCACGAGCACCTGGGCGTGAGTCCTTGTCGCTGATGATGTTCCCATTCTCATAGGTATTTGTACATCCCGAGGCCCGTGAGCACTTACAAGGAGGAGAACGGGAGTCTACAATTTTGGTTTGATGTCTGAGCGCGGATTGAGAAATTCTTAATTAACTCATCATCTCTGCCCCTTGCAGAAAGACAGGGAGGCTATTTAAATCATAAATGATGGGGGGAAAGATCCTTGTCCGCGAGAAACACACCGGCTCTAGTAAAAGTTGTCTTCGCACGTTCCATAAAAATTATAATCATATCAATTAAATGCTGGTGGCAAATATTTCAATTATCCTTAATGGGACGGAGCTTATAAACGGGTCTGTTGGGAGGCGGCTGGTATTTATGGGTAGCCATTCTCTTGAAAAAGCAGCAATTATAGTCTCAGGCATGAACATCAGTCCATAAAATGCTAATGTGCTACCAGCTTGGAGTTGATTTTAACGTAACATTATCGGGCCGTATTCTAATAACCTTCCTATTTCCTTCTGGAAAAAAAAAAAAGCAATAAACACACACATTTGAAGACACACATTAGTGCGGAGCGATATTACCATGTCATCTTTAAGTGGACTCGGGGTTTCTTTGGTAATTTCCCCACTTCTCTGTGACTCCCATTGGACAGAACTGCTGGACCTTGTACCTGCTGACCCCTGGGCAGCGAACCCCCTGGACAGCCGGGCACAGGTGCAAGGTTCAGGCGATCCTTGTCTTTTTAACTTCAATCATTGCTTTCAAAACGACACTGGCCACTTCCAACCCTTTTTTTTTTTTTTACTTTTTTTTTAATTTAAAAATTTGCAGGTTTCACCAAAACCGGTTTGGTTCAGTGGATAGAGCATCGGCCTGTAGACTGAAAGGTCCCAGATTCGATACTTGGTTGCGGGCACATCCCCAGTAGGGGGCGTGCAAGAGACAGCTGATGGATCTCTCTCTCTCTCATCCATGTTTCTGACTTTCTATCCCTCTCCCTTTGCACGTTTCCTTTCAACTACAGGTAAGCAAGTGTTAGTGAGTAAGCTATTTCACTGAAACTAGGAATATTGTTCAACACATCTGCAAGGTGAGATTCACTTTTAAAAAAGAAAAATCCCCATTTCAATGCACACATCCTTCAGGACTCTTACTTTTTTTTTTGTGTGTGTGTGTGTGTGTGTGTTTTTGGTGTTTTGTTTAAAATTTGTATTGTGTTACATGTGTACATATCTTCCCATTGCCCGTCCCTCTCCCAGGCATACCCCAACCCCCCAGTGTCTGTGTCCATTGGTGATGCTTACATGCATGCCTACAATCTTTCCGTTGATCTCTTATCTACCCCACCTCTCCCTAACCTTCCCGCTGTAATTTGACAGGCAGTTGGATGCTTTACTGCCTCTGTGTCTATCCTTTTGTTCATCAGTTTACAATGTTCTTTATGATCCACCAATGAGTGAGATCCTGTGGTGTTTCTCCCTCATTGACCGGCTTATTTCACTGAGCAGAAGGCTCTCCAGTTCCATCCAGGCCGCTGCCCATGGTACGAATGCCAACCCTTTGCTCTCGCTGCAGAGAGCTCCATTTATGCATTTTCTGGGGAAAAGTGCCTTCTTCCTTTCCCACGAACCCTCGGTGCCTCCGGAGACCTCAGTGCCCTTGTCTGAGCCCTCCCCGGAGAGCCACCCCATCAGCCGCCCTCTCCCTGGCCCTGCCACACATCCTTTTCTCCCTCACCGGGCAGAATGGCCCAATCTAAATTTCCGCTCAAGTGTCTGATGGCTTTCATGCTGAGCTCCAACTGTTAATGCTTCCCTGAGAGAATAGAATGGAAAGGGGACTTAATCTAAAATAACAAAACAGAATCGAGGTTTTACATATAAATAAGTAATGCCCCCGCGCGTTCTGATGCTGGTTTTCTCCTCCGGATGGTGTGTGTGTGCGGTGGCAAATGGCAGACGTTCAGCCTCGGAGCTGATGGCGAAAAAAAAAACAACAAAAAAAACGTTCCCCATAAATGAATTCTCTGTGTCCTCTGCCACCCAGGGAACGCACTGTGGAAGCCACGGGGAGAAGTGTTTTAGAAAGCTGTCCCTCACGCTACCTCTTCGTTCCGTGCTGTTATTATCAACAGCGGCGTTTCTCAAATGTCAGGTGTGGTGGCCCTTCTGGAAGACGCTGGGAAGTGCTAATTGGAAGAGAGGAGAGAAGGAAAGCTCAGATTTGCGCCTCAGCTTTTTCTTGGAGAGCCTGGTGCTGCCTCTGACTACACGCTGCAGAGCAAATAACAAGTTACCTCTGCATTTCATGGCTGTGAAAACTAGGAGCGTTTGGAGAGAAATCCCTTGGCTTGGGCCAAAAAGAAATTATATATATATATATATATATATATATATATATATATATATACACACACACACACACACACACACACACACACACACATATATATATATGTAAAATAAACTTTTTAAAATAGATATTATAGGCTTTCTAAAATCGTGAGTATGTCTGTCTGCCCAGTGTTCCTATCTTCATTTCTCTAAAAATTGGTCCTCTATTTCACTTTCAAAAATGCTCTCTTTCTCCTTTAAAGAAACCTGGGAGGAAGGGCAGTGCTTTGTGAAAATGTTAATAGGACTCATTTGAACCTAAACCCTGAATTTATCCTAATTTGCTGAAGCTGAAAAGGTGGACTATCTTTTGACCTGTTCTCTATGCACATGTTTTTTCTTTCTACAAACAGATTTTAAATGTAACAAGATTTACATTTCAAGATGGAAGTTCAGCCTCTCCCCTAATAACGATGTACGTTCGGCTTCTTCGCTAATAATGTGAGAAGAATAACACCGCTCTGACTCGACTCACAGGATGGGTGTTGGGTGGGAGAGAGAGAACGTTGTGAGAGTGCGGGTGTAAAGTTTTAAATATATATTTTATTGATTTTTTACAGAGAGGAAGAGAGGAGGATAAAGAGTTAGAAATATCCATGAGAGAGAGACATGGATCAGCCGCCTCCTGCACGCCCCCCACTGGAGCTGTGCCCGCAACCCAGGTACATGCCCTTGACCAGAATCGAACCTGGGACCCCCCAGTCCGCAGGCAGACGCTCTATCCACTGAGCCAAACCAGTCTTGGGTGTAAAGTTTTAAGCTCCAAATCGCTGTGTTTTTCAATAATTACAAATCACAGTGACCAATTGCATATATATTTATATCTTGTTAACATCACTTTGTGATCAGAGAAATAAAATTATTATAGCTAACTTGAATATCGCTGCAGGTCCAGCTGTGAGTTTATCCAGCTAGGGAAATCAAACTGAATTGCTAAAAAACACAGCATATCCCTAAGTAAAAACACATATGTTTTACCTCCTAGAAATAGTTGCTCAGACAGCAGGTCACAAAAAGTGTGTGTTTGAGAGCCTAAAGCATACATTTATGTCTCTATTAATAAATAATAGAGAAGTGTCTACCAAACTAGACTTAGGTTGGGCAAGATTAAAATCAATAATTAAATTAAGAAAGAGGTTCATTTTTTTTATTGACACTTGCTACCAAAGTTTGATGTTAACCAAACATAAAATTCAGTGTGAATTTAAGTGTATCGGACATTTTAATGCGGGCCCTGTTATTAAATATACATAAACAGAACACTGTACTTGTGAAATTAGTGGTCATATTCTAAAATAGGTGTCCTCTATGGATAAGTTGGCTGTGTTATTTAAGTGGTGTTTGTTTTTTGTTAGTTGTTTTTTGGGCCAAAATTAATTTTAAAAAAAGTATTAGAAAGAAGGAGAAATCCCCAAGCTTTCTGGTGTAATTTTTAAAAATTAATTATATTTCTCTGAATGGCAAGGTTGGTGAAATTGTAGATGTTAGCAGCATTCTACCACAATTAAAGGGAGAGAAAATAGTTCTGACTCACAGTGGAAACTGCCTGCTCGAAGCTGCAGGTTTTTCATATCAGATCAGGTATTTGTCATGAAACCACTAGAGCAAAACTGACTTTTAGGAATTCTCCCGGACAAATCACAATTAAGTAGCTCGATAAAGTCTACCTACTTTACGATAAGGCTTTAAGAATGTTTTAATTAAGAGTTTTATGAGAAAAATCATCTAAAAATGTGTTTCCTTTCTTTGGCTCAAAAAAAAACAAAAACACAAAAACAACCCTCATTGATTTGCATAAATATCAGGAGTGGACAATCTATCTGTCACACATTCACACCAGGCAGAAATGTAGCAAATTCAAACTTCTTCCCACTGCGATCTCCCCTTCCTCAAAGGTCGCACTTACAAACAGTTGGTGCTATTCCTCAGGACTGTCTCCAATAGATATATGGCTTAACTCAGCGGTTCTCAACCTGTGGGTCCAGACCCCTTTGGGGGTCAAACAACCCTTTCACAGGGGCCGCCTAGGACTATCAGAAAACACCTATTTCCCATGGTCTTAGGAACCAACACACCGCTCCTCGGTGTAGCAAAGTGTAGCAATGTAGTTTACTGTTGTCCTATGAAGACTGTTGCCCATGCTACACCACGATTCAAGACAACATTTCATTTATTTGTCATTAGAAATAAATATTTCACAATATATAATTACATATTGTTTTTGTGATTAATCCCTATGCTTTAATTATGTTCCATTTGTAATAACGAAAATACACCCTGCATATCAGATACTTACATTTCAGTTCATAACAGTAGTAAGATTACGGTGATGAAGTAGCAACGGAAATAATTTTATGGTTGGGGGTCACCACAATGTGAGCAACTAACTGTATTAAAGGGTCCCGGCATTAGGAAGGTTGAGAACCACTGGCTTAACTTGTTTCAGCAAAGGGACTCTCTAAACTGAGGGAAAGAGTGAGGGTGAGTCTTTCCAGAGTTCACCAGTCCTGTAAGGTATTGATTATGATCTCAGTTTTTATGCTGATGAGCCTCAGGCACAGCGGGTACTTAATTAACTTGAATAAAGCCATGGAGCCAGAAAATGGCAAATTAGGCAAGCTGGCTCTGAATCCGGCTCCCCGGGCCTGCCTGCCAGCTGCCCGCACAGGCCTCCGCTGGACCTCAGCCCTGCTGTGAGGTGCGGGGCCTGCTCTCTCTACATCTCAGCTCCTCTTCTGCAAAACGAGGCGTGCCCTCCTCCGTATCAGGCACCCAGGATGTGCTCGGGGAAGGGGGCTCTCCTTATTCTTATCGTGCGTGGAATAGCTACATTCACACCTTCTTTCAGAAATGTCCAGAAGACAGATCCCTAGAAATGCTGTGGATCAATGTCGCTGATCAATGCTTCAGATTGGTTCTTTCTTATGACGTCTGTTAGCAGTGAAAAGGCATCAAGCCCGCTCCCATGGAGACGGATGCCAGCACCGTTAGGAAGTATTGATCAATCATCAGTCCTCCGGAAAGTCAAACGAACTGCCTTCTCCTGAGAGCGAAAGTTGGGACTGATCTCTTCTTTAAAAAGCAAGAATGTCTCCCTCCTTTTTTTATTTTTTTAATATATTTCATTGAGTTTTTACCTAGAGGAAGGTACAGGGAGAAAGAGTTAGAAACATCGGTGCGAGAGAGACATTGATCTGCTGCCTCCTGCACACACACACACACCCCCTCACTGAGGATATGCCTGCAACCAAGGTACATGCCCTTGACCGCAATCGAACCTGGGACCTTTCAGTTCACAGGCCAACGCTCTATCCACTGAGCCAAACCGGTTTCGGCTCTCCCTCCCTTTTATGGTCTAAGCTGACAATCATTCTACATATTTCCCCTCCCTCCTCCTCCTTCCTTCACTCACATAAAATACTATTTGCTTTAACTTCTGGATCCTGTAAGTAGCTTGCCCTTCAGCTGTGCTTTGCTATAGTCCACATTCAGTGGTTCGTTGTCATGGAAAGCAGGGGTGAGTATTGGTGGCTGGAAGTTTCGTGCCCAGACACAGACTGCAGATCCGTGCGGAAATCAGAGGCACTGTTACTCCAGACCCAGAATTCCTAAATGCCAGGCAGCGGTCTGTGTGTTCATCCACGTGTTCTCCGAAACTGCCGCTTTTTAAATAGATGCTTTGTTGACAACTGAGGAAAATTCTCCTCCTCTCTCCTTTCGCACTGAGGAACAAAGGGGCTATTTTACATGCAACGTATTCTCAGGTTTCCTCTCTTGTTGCTTTTGATTTAATTGGTTTCTAGAAGATCGGTTGGAGTTTTGTGTCTGTGTATTTTTTTTTTACCAGCCTTTTGTTTTATAGGCCCATACCGTTTACCATTGTTTAAATATCTTCCCGTTCCTGGACTAAAATCCCACGGTAGCAGGCGTGGATACAAAGGGAAGAAAGAGACAGCCACACGCAGGCAGTTATTCTCCCTGAAAAATGATGCTCGTGTACAGAGAGTCAGATAGGAAGGGTCCACCTTCTGTACCACAAACTAGAGGGCATTCTGAGTGCTGAGAAGAATTGGCACACGAGTGTGCGTGTGCGTGTGTGTGTGTGTGTGTTTGTGTGTGTGTGTGTGTGTGTGTGTGTGAGAGAGAGAGAGAGAGAGACCACTGTATGTGACTCTGTCTAAATTTTTCTGACAGTCTGCAAAGAAAATTTGTCTTAATTTCAACTGGCAGGTTGAGACTGGACACATATTTCCCCAGTAGCTTCTGAGTCAATTGTCCAGAATCGTATCTTTCAGCTGATACTACTGGTTTTTTGTAAAGTTTTTTTTTGTTTTGTTTTGTTTTGTTTTGTTTTGTAAGCACTGTTTTTATAGCCGAAGACTGCTGTGACGCTTATCTAGGGGAACGGCATGGTGTCGCCTTTGGTTGTCACAGACAGAGTGCGGGCACTAGATGCTAATGGAGTGGCCCGCGTGAGAAGCGGACAGGCCCGGTCATGCTCATGCTGAGGACAAATCCTGAGCTGCAATACAGTGGGGCTCTTTCATGCCGGCCAACAGGCCAGAGACCCCACTCTGAGACAGAGCTTTACAGAAAACAATGTTAAGAATTAAGTACAAGCCCTAACAGGTTTGGCTCAGTGGATAGAGCATCGGCCTGCAGACTCGAGGGTCCCAGGTTCAATTCAGTTCCAGCTCAGGTACCTTGGTTGAGGGCACATCATCCTCAGTGGCGGGTGTGCAGGAGGCAGCTGATTGATGATTCTCTCTCATCAATGTTTCTGGCTCTCTTTCTCTCTTCCTCTCTGTAAAAAAAAATCAGTAAAATATGTTTAAAAAATAATTACACACAAAAGATGTGGACTTTACAATGATAATACCCTGAGAGTTTTGTTAGGACAGATTTTTTTTTTTTCAGAACTAATTTCAAGTTGCGTTGTAAGCTAATTGCTTTTCTATTATTGAGATTTTTCCTTACGTTTTCTCAGACATGTTTTGATGACATGCAGAGCGTTAGTAATTTATACTTGATGTGGCTCTTCACCTGTGCAGGTCCTCAAAAATGCCCGCTGGTAAAGAAAGGTGGCGGAGGTGAATCCACAGAGGTCTCAGCTGTGCTCTTGGTCTTATCAAAATCCTTGCCCTGCTGGTGTGTCCCAGTGGTTAACCGTTGACCTAAGAACCAAAAAGTTAGGGTTCAATTCCCCATCAGGAACACAGGTCCAGGTTGCAGGTTTGATCCCCACTAGGAGGCAAATAGGAGGCAGACGGCCAATAATTCTCTCTCTTCACTGATGTTTCTCTCTCCCTCTCCTTTCCTTTCTGAAATCAATAATTTTTTTAAATTAATTAAACTTTATTTTATTGTGCTTTTTCTTTTCACTTGTTTTTTTTTTACATTTAATTTTTTGTATTATTTAAAGTGTTACAAATAGTAGTATATATGTCTCCTTTTTTCCCCCCATTGACCTTCCCTGGCATCCTCTACCCACACTCACATGCCCTTACCCACTCCCCCACTTCACCCCTCCCGCCCCAGTGTCTTGTGTCCATCCTTTATGCTCCTATGCGTGCATACAAGTCCTTCCAACTTCTCTTTCCAAAGGCCACGCAGGAACTGGTCGGTGTGAGGCCAGGTTTCTCACCAGCCAACCCCTTCCGCGGGCATCTTTGCTGGGAATCACAGCTGGTGAGGGCCCCTGCTTTCTTAGCTGGTGCCCTGTGCACAGGTTCCTTATTTACAGCCAGAGGGAAGCTTCTGGGCCTTTACCTATGTCCAGTGCAGTCCTTCTGACAGTGCAAGGTCAGTGCCTGTGCATTGCAGCAGGTGCTGCTGTCCTTCTGGGCGTGTTGGTGACCCGGCAGGGTCTGTCCTGTGCAGGGAAGGCCGCTGGCTGTGCGTCCCCAGCTCCAGCGCACCTGGGCCTGGCCTGCATGGTACCCCAGCTTGCGGTCACCCCCAAGCTGACTCCCTGCTTCCACTGCACAACAGAGTCATTGAGCTCACGTTCGCCACCGTTGGCCGCCTCGCTTGCTCGGGAGAGCGGAGTGTGTGCATTTTTCCATCAGGACAGCAGATACTCACACACGCGCGCTCCTGGCCAGCACTGTCCTCCTCCGAGGGAAGCATCGCTGCCCCGGGCTTCTCCTCGGCAACCGGTGCCTCGAAAGCGAGACCCCTGCGCTCTTATTGAACTGTCACTCCGGTCATTTACAATATTTACACGCGGCCGCTAGATTGGAATCAGCCCTTAATTCACATTCCATCTAAATTTACCGCATAGTAATTAGGGCTTTGGAGCTGACGCGGGGGAGCTATTGATTTAATGAAAAATTTAACCTTACAGTAAGTGTTT
>PVJN01010789.1:0-55722 GCA_004026805.1 Lasiurus borealis
ATTTCTAACATGCAGCTGAAATAAATAAAAAGGGAATTATTTTATTACAATGGATTCCTTATTTTAAAAAACTCATCAAAGGCTTAAATAAATAAAAAATACTGAAAATATTATGGATTGTATATGATTTCATAAATACTGTTTCTGTCAAGTTTTCCATGTGTTATATTAAGTGCAATATCCTTACCTCATTTTCAGTTTTATAAGGTTCTAGTATCTAGCTTAAATGTAATTTTTAAATTTCTATACCTTAGCCCATAGTTAGAAACAGCTCTTTGCCTACAAAAAGAGACTAATACGGTAATTATACCTTTTAAATATTTAAACAAGTCCTATCTGACTTTTGTTTAAAGTTCTGGCAAAAAATCAGAACTAGTTTCTCTTTTGGTATACAGCTCATATCTCCTACTCATTTTTAATTTTTTGGTTTTTTAAAATTTGTTTCCTTGGAGAATTTAAGAAATATCAGACATCATTTTAGTGAATAATGTTCCAGATGTTGCCCCACCAGTGCTGTATATAAATGCATTTGCAAGAAAGTTTAATTGGTGCTGTTAATTCAACTCAGGATCCTGTTTATTTTCCTAATTGCTGCCAGACATTGAATGGGTGGTTAATATATTAGAAACCTCCTGTTTTTCTGAACCTTTGCCTTACCCATTGGCGATTTTGTGAGGAAGAAAATCTGCTTTTCATTTATTTTCCCCTACCTTGAAAGTGCTTGCATAAACTCTGGCAGCATTGCTTCTGAAAAATAGCATGTAGAAGACTTCTCTGTCCTGCATCTGTCGTTCTGTAGGGTAATACCACCTCATCCTGTTTGCCACAAATGTGTGACAAGTATTATCATCACACGTGTATTATGTAACAGTATTATTCCTAAGAGGAAAAGGGGCTCTTGTTTAATAATTTAGCATTGTGAGATAGTCAGTATGAGTTAAGCACCGTGATAACGGATATGTGGTTCAGTGGAGGGCAGGGGTGTGAAGATCTGATGGTGGGATGGGAGGAGCAGTGCAGGACAGATGCCACAAGAGGACCTGGGCATGGAGGAGACTTGCGGCTTCAGAGTGGCTATCCAAAATGTCCCATCAGATAAATCTCACAATAAGATTTTTGGTTCATGTTTACCCTCTAAATAACCAAGAACTTACAAAAAAAAAAAAAGAAATATTTTTTATATCATTTTGCTTACTACTTCTTTCTCTTTATTTCAATGTTTTCTAATTTGGAACTGGTTGGCATCTTCATAGAGATAATTGTCCTTCCTTCCTGCTTCTCTCCCATCTCTGCCAGATAAATATTTTAAAAAATAATATACCAACAATTTTTATCTAGGAAACTCAAATTTTATTGTTGTCTTTTTTTTTTATTCTGACAGGGAAGTAAAACTGTAATGACCTACTTGGCTACCTTCCTTGTGTCTACCCACTGATGTTGTACCAATCAATTCAGTGTTTCCTCAGGTTTTAGAAGAGCTTATTTCTTTTAGAGGAACTTTAGTAAATTTCTCCCTAACTTGTCATGTTTGTTTTTTGATGACTTATTGCCATTTTTTCCACTTTTTTGTTTTCGGCCCTTCTTATTTTCTGTGGTGGAATATATTCTTCATGCCTTTAATGTAAATGAATTACTGTCTCCTACTTCTTTGTGCTTAATTCTTCACCCAGTTCACTTTCATTCCGGGACTATGACAATGTTATACCCCTCTTCTCTCAGTTCCCAAGAAAGTTCTTCACTTATTATTCCTGGGGAAAATATCCCCCAAGCTGACCTTACTTTCTGATAGTTCTAGCTCTATGATCTTGGGAGAGTTACTTCACCTCCATGACACTTGTGATTTTTATTAGTAAAAACAGGGAGTGAACTGGTTGACACCTAGAGTCCATTCAAACTGTAAAGATCAATCTTTATTCCACTTTACTCGTCTTCTCCTGTTTTCTATAATCTCATTCTATAAAGCTATATAATTGATACTGACTTCAGTCAGAAATGCTGTCATTTTCAGTAACCCCAAAGGTAACTATTTTATTACTGAATTTAAGACATCGATCAGTTACAATTAGCATTTCTTTTTAAATATTTTCTTTTGATCTTTCTCTTAGCAAGTACTGATTTATTCTTTCACACGTACCATTTCTATCTGATGCAAATGAATACTTTATAATTTCTAGGTTCCACGCTTTCCTTTCTTATTTCTAAACTCTTGGTAGAACCTTGCCCTTATTTCAGAAAATAATTTTTATAGGCCTCCTGTTTTTATTCATTGTGCTAATTAGATTTTCAAGGTTCTGTATTTTTGTGTTATGATTTAATAAAAATATACAACTTACTCTTAAATACACACACATATAATACAAGTCTTACAGAGACATATTCAGGTTGTGCTTTTATTTTTGCAACAGTAACAATCTTAATATAAAATAAATCACTTCCTTTCCCCTGCATATGTCAGTGCTTACCACTTGTGTCATTTTTTTCACACCCTTTCACTTTAGAAACAGATGTTATATGCCAACTGGAAGAAAAAGTGCTAGCAGGCATTTGCAGACCACCTGGCTACCTGGACCAGGTTTTCTGCTCTGATGACTGGTTTTTCCATCTTTGTGATTCACTTAACTTTGCTTCTTGTTCAGCCCTATAATAATTTCCAACAGCCAGAACCAATTAACTTTGTACAGAGGAATTAAAGAGGGATGTGATAGATTATGTCCCAGGACAACAAGCCATATTGACCCTTCTCCATTGAACACTTAGCTTAAAGAACATTAAATACTTACATGTCAGCCAAGTTCCTTAAAGTTAAATACATATGTACAGATGCAATTGCAAAATGTTCCAAAGGAATAGAATATCTCTGACAATGCTTTGTGAAATTTGTTTGTAATAAACACCTAACCATCTAAGGAATAGAACCCAGGAAGACAGTCAATATATATAGCATGGCTAACTGTGCTTTGAGTATACAACATAAGATTTCCTCTCCCTGGTAATAGGAAGTTTGAATGAGATTTTGTCTTTCTTCCATTCTTACTTTCTTTTAATCATCTGTATTTTTATTAAGGTATCTTCCCAGTCTCCAAAGATCAAATCCTTTCTCCTCTCTTCTCCATATCCAATTAGTTACCTAATTCTTTGAAATCACTTTCATATCCTTTCTTATATGTATTATTTTCATGGAATATGATTGTGTTTCTTTAATTAGTAGTCCTATGTCCAGTTTTCTGCCTATTTGATACATATAACACTTTGATGCCACAATATCATCTCAAAGTTTAGCTCTGATATTATTTTACTGTTTGAGAATTACAGTAGAGAGTCTAGGGTACTTTAGCTCTGATTTCTTTATGTGTGACTTTAGGCAACTTAAACTTTCTGTGCTTTAGCAAACTCAACTGCCAAATAGGAATAACAGTGACTCTAATGGTTCATTAAGGTTAAATGGGTTGGTATATTTAGAGACTTTAGAATGGTACCCAGCATCCATTAAGCATTAGATAAGTAGTTTCTAGTATTGTATAAAAATATCAATGGGTTCCTATTGGCTCTAGGACACCTTAATGGGATAGTTAAGACTCTGAGATTTGTTCAGGTATTGTGATGCAAAACGTAAGTTAGAGTATGGATGAGTGAAGATGCTGGCAAAAGGTTAATTGCCGTTTAAGACACCAAGTGGCCAATTTAGACAACCAATGGAAGGACATATAAATAAACACTTTGGATTACAGATAATGAAAAAGTTGCATTCTAGCTTCTTCTCCCACCTCTCCCCTGCCCTGCCATTATTTGTATAGTAGCACTTTTACTATTGATTATTAGGAGCACAGTACTTATGATTTCATTGAAACATATTTCAAATAGTTACATCACAGTTATTTGAAATGTTTAGTGGTTTGTGTCTCCCACTGTGCTCTGCAACCTTAAAGGGCTTGGACTAACGCAAGGCTTACAGTAGGTGTGCTGAGCATGCCATAATCAAACATCTGAGGAAGTAGCCAGTTGTCTTACCTTGCCAATCAGCTTTTGTTTACTTCTTTTTATTAAGTGTCTTCATGTATATTTACTTTCAGGATGCAATGGAACTGATTGTGAATGATACTGAATAGGGGACTTTTTGCCTCAGATTGAGGAGTGGGGATAGCATAATGACTATAATTTAAGCTACTGCATTAGTCCTTACGAAGTGTCTGTACGTTTAACACTCCATATGGTAATTATGACTTCCCTCGAATGAGTCAGGTTGTTTATGCTTTCATAAACTAAGCAGCTGCACCACAGAAGACAGACTCCACATTAGCACTTCCTCCTAAGATCATGAATGTGCTTAAAAGATTTTTGCAAATTTCTCTTGAATTCAAGTTGTTTGTTAAAAGTGATAGTTTTATGAGACTGCCACATGGAAAATGTCCTTCACGCTCAGATTTTCCATTTGTGATATAAATCCACATTTAGTACCATTTTTAGAGAGGCATTAAAGTTGATATAATCACCCCCAACTGAGTTTGATAAAAGGAGAGCTTAATTTACAGGTAAAGTATGGTTATATGAAATGACAGCTAGGGAAGTTATGAGTAAGACTTGGAAAAAAATACACACTAACTGGTTGATAATTTATTTCCTGCATTCAATCTTCTGACTTTACAGAGAAACTCTTGCTATAACAAATGCTAGCTGTCCAAGTACTTTCTTTAACATAATAAACAGAGTGTTTTGAAACTACATTAAAATACGTGGAACTAAATCTGTGTTTTAAATATCTTTCATAAGAACATTAAACATCTTGATTGACTATTTGTAATAATGGATGCAGAGACTATGTGATTATACATACATGTATTATCATTGAAGGGATTTAATCATGCCATCTTTCTGGAACCATTTTATTAGGCATAAAATTAGTGTCCAGCTCCATCATGTTTTTTTAGACAAGAAAACTTGGAAAGAGAGGCAGCTGTATCTATTAGAAAACAAAGATCCCCTTCAGGAGAAAAAAGAAAATATGGCTAAAAAATTGCAACACTAAGAGAATGCCTTAGTAATTGGCAATTAAATTATTTAGAAAAATGTTAACCAAGTCTTCCTTTCTCCCATCCTCCTCCTTTTTACCTCCTCCTCCCTCTCTCTTTCTCTCTTTGCATCTCTCTCTCACTCTCTACACACACACACACACACACACACACACACACATATATATTCTCTCTCTCTTAGCTAGAAATGATTTTCTCTTATCTTACTCATGAGAAGCTGAAAAGCATAGATGTTAAGTGAATTTTCTATGGTCATCTGTTGACAAATAGTAAAGTTGCCTCTTGAAAACAGTTCTCCTAATTTGAAGGTGATAGTCCTTTTCATTTCTTCATCTCAAGACCTGTATCCTAGAGATGAGATACATGTGTTCTCAAAAAAAAAATTAGTAAAATAGTGGTCAGAAAAAAGCACACAATTAAGGCAATTAGTACAAAATGCTAAACAATTATATACTACTTTTCTTTCCATAAAATATAAATGTTTAATTACTATGTTGTAAACCTTAAATGAATATACTATTGTCTGTCAACTATAATTTTAAAATAAATTTAAAATATATTCTCTTTCTAACCTATATGACTAGCTTTCATGTGATTTATTCTCTTATGCTTTTATATTTTCAAGATATGTTAAAATTATCTCAGTATCTCTACCACATACTATAGCATATGCTTTTTATTGTCTAAAGTTTTGCATATATGTTTTATTATGATTGAATCAAGTATAACATTTTGTCATAATTAGGACATATATTCTAATCTGTACCATCACCTACCACTCATAAAATTCAAAATATGAGTCCTGTTCAGCCTGAGTGTGGATTAAAGCAATGAATTAAAGGTTATTTCAACATGGGGATTCTAAATTTACTGTACAGTAAGAAGGTAAGTAAACAAATGCCTTTAGGAGGAAATATTTTAAGGCAAGAGAGAAACTCTGAGAATGCTAACTGGTTGTTAAAGAAGAGCGAGGTGCCTTCACAGCATGAGTCGCCCTGCCCCTGTGGTGGTGTGGCTTGTCTTCAGCTCTTCTCTCTCTCTCCCTCTCCTCTGTTCTCCTGCCACTTCCTGCAGATTCTAGGCTATCATGTCAGGCCATGTGTGGGGATAAACGCAGCCTTACAGGAAGCACATAAAATTTTTCTAACTAAAACAAGAATTACTTACTAACCAAGGTCATTTTTATCATTGGCAATGAAATCTACTCTTCTGTTTGCATTTCTTGTCATTCTCAACTTTTTCAAAACACTCTTTCCCAACTGACACTGAAATGACCTTCTTGTCCTACCTTGTAGTCTCCATGTACAATTATTTTATAACAATAGCTTCTGACCCTTAGCTTTTCCTGACCCTCAAGCTGTATATGATTCCCCAAACCTAATTTTGACTCACGGATTTGTTCTGAATAACTATTCTTGCTTGCCTTGAATAAGAGTTTCCAATCCTTGTCCTAAATTCACAATAGGCTACATTCCATGATGCAGAAAAATTGAGTTTTTTCCTCAATGGACCTTATGAAAAAATTTCAATATCTTATAGTTGTAATAACATACTTTACATTATACATAAATTTGTATTTTGTAATCATAATGATATATACTGCAATAATGGATTAAGAATTTAGCAGCTGTGTTTTTTTAATAACAGTTATTTATTGAGCACTTATTATGTGCAAGGCACAAACTTTTCTTATGTATGTCATTTCTTTTCATAATCATAGCATCATGACTTGTAACTGTATGACCACATGTTTCAAATTAGGATACTGAAGATGGGAGGGGTTAATTGTTTAGCTTAGTTATCAGTTATCAAGTGGCTTAGCTAAGATTTAAATGCAATGCACAGGACTCAAGGTTATCTTGTGCTATTGCATAACATTGCAGTACTACCCATTTAATTTTTTATCTAACCTCACCAGACAAACTTATATCCAGTTATTTGGTCCCATTTAAGGACATTATATTATGAAATTTGGTAGTTACAGTGTATCCTTGTATCTTTCTGCCTGATAATTAGATAGCTGCCAAAAAATTCCTGTGGACAATATCCTATCTAATAAAAGAGTAATATGCAAATTGCCATACCTCTGCTACACCCACAAGCCATGCCCACCAGCCATGCCCACCAGCCAATCAGAGTAAGTATGCAAATTAACTCAGCCAAGATGGCTACAGCCACAGAAAGAGCAGGAGGGAGGCTTAGGTTGCCCCTGGCGATGGGGGAAGCCAAGCTTTCCCCAAACTCTGGCTGATCCAGGCCTCCACTTTAGGCAACGAAGTTTCAATGGCTGTGGGAACAGAAGGCTTGGCTCTGCTCCAAGGCTACAAAGTTTCAATTGTAGAAGATAAATAAATCCCAGATACCAGGGCCTCTGCTTGGGTCCCCCAGGAGTGTGGCCTGCCTGCAAACCATCACAGGCCCCTCACCCAGGCCATCCCATGCCCCAAGGGAACATCTACTCTGATCCAGGACACCCTTCAAGGCAAACCACCTGGTCCTCACCCATGCACCAGGCCTCTATTCTATCTAATAAAAGAGTAAAATGCAGATTGACCATCATTCCAACACACAAGATGGCTGGCCCTATGTGGGCAAAAGATCCTGTCCCCATGTGGACACAAGATGGCCACCACAAGATGGTCAGCAGGGGAGGGCAGTTAGGGGTGACCAAGCCCATAGGGAAGGGCAGCTAGGGGCAAATAGGCTGGCAGTGGAGTAGTTAGGCATTAATCAGGCTGGCAGGGGAGTGGTTAGGGGGTGATCAGGCTGGAAGGCAGAAGAAGTTAGGAAGGCAGGCAGGTGAGCAGTTGGGAGCCAGCAGTCCTGGATTGTGAGAGGGATGTCCAACTGCCTGTTTGGATCAGGCCTAAAAGGGCAGTTGGATATCCCTGAAGGGGTCCCAGATTGGAGAGGGAGCAGGCTGGGCTGAAGGACTCCTTCCCCATCCCCCCCCCTGTCCCCCTGCATGCACAAATTTCATGCACCAGGCCTCAAGTTTATTAATAAATGTCTCTATTTATTAATAAATGTCAATATATATTATACTGATAAAACCAAAATAGATCATTGCTCGTTTCTTGATTTGTTTTTGATCAAGGTTTTTAGGTTAGAGTTTATGAATCCTCACAAGTTTTACATGTTCTTTGAATCACCTGAGAAAATGTGAATATATATGCAATATGTGTATCTCAGGTGAATTTTTAATAGCTATATTTACCTATAGATATAGTCATTTATTTGAATGTGTATTCATATTTACTATATCCCTTTTGTTGATATATCCAACTAAATATTTAAGTGGTCTGATTTCTCAATAGCTCAAACTCTCTTTTTTAAAAAAATATATTTTATTGATTTTTTACAGTGAGGAAGGGAGAGGGATAGAAAGTCAGAAACATCGATGAGAGAGAGACATTGATCAGCTGACTCCTGCACGCCCCCTACTGGAGTTGTGCCTGCAAGCAAGGTACATGTCCCCGAACGGAATTGAACCTGGGACCTTTCAGTCAGCAGGCTGACGCTCTATCCACTGAGCCAAACCTCTCTTGGCATAGCTCAATCTCTTAACACACAGTATAAAGTATAAATCAATTCCATCATTATGTTCTTTAGGCATAACCAACCAGCAATGAATTTACTAAATACATTATTATTATCATTATCATCATCATCAGTAGTAGTAGTAGTAGTAGTGAGTTTGCATTCTTGATTTTTGGATTTGTTAGTTTATTTTGGTTAAAACCAAGGCAAATGGTTGAGTTCTCTCTTTACATGTATTCTAATGCAGAGATAAAGAATTACTTTGAGAATAATGAGAGAAAAGGGATTCTAGCAGACAGAAATTTGGAGTCAGAAACCTGAAACCAGAGATGACCAGACAGTGTAAACTCTGCAGTTCCCAGAAGCCTTGTCAGATGGTTGAGATTTTCCATAAGATGTGGACTGAATAAAATTTATCTTTATACTAAAGGGTAGTATTCCCTCAGTTGATTTCTGAGTTATAGCTAGAATTGCACAACTTGGCCTACGGAAACTTATATTTATCTTTAATAAACATCTAGTAAATAATCTTTTCTGTATTTATTTTCTGGCAGTTTTATATAAAAATTGCCTGGGTTGTGGTTTGAGAAAGAATATAATTGCATTTTTCTATTTCTGGTATACTATTTACCTCCAGTTTTTTTAAAAAACATATTATAGTGATTTTTTTACAGAGACGAATAGAGTTAGAAACATTGATGAGAGAGAAACATCAATCTGCTCCCTCCTGCACACCTCCCACTGGGGATGTGCCCACAACAAAAGTACATGCTCTTGCCTGGAATTAAACGTCCACAGGCTGATGCTCTATCCACCAAGCCAAACCAGCCAGGGTTTACTTCCAGTTTTGAGAAAGAGGATTGTATGTTTCAGTTTGTTCAGGATAGTCTTTGTTTATGCCTTTCATTCTAAAAATATTAACAGAGTCCTACTTTGTACAATTAAATTACATGGTAACCCTATCGGAGCAACACATCTATTTTATTATCTCTGAGGAATTCTTAAAAGCAATTTAGTAATCTTACCTTAAAGTTTTTTAAGCTCACACTGATGTAATCCAATTAGAAAAAAAATATGAATGCATTACAAAATAAAAAGGTTCCTGTGAAAGTTAAATCTGGTGCTTTATAAAATGACTAGAGGTGCGATGCATAAATTCATGCATGGGTGGGGTCCCTCAGCCTGGCTGGTGGTCAGGGCCATCTCCCCCAGTCCAAATCAGGACAATTGGGGATGGCTGGGCAGGAAAGATTGGCTGTGAGAGCACACGGACCACCAGGGGGCAGCTCTTGCATTGAGCCTTTGCCCTCTGGTGGTCAGTGCATTTCAGAGTGACTGATCAATGGGTCATTAGGTCGACAGGTCGTAAAAGTTGCTTAGACTTTTATACATATAGATTAGTATTATGTATGACACAAAATAGGACAAGACTTTAATAAATGGTCACTTTATTATCTCTGTCAAGAGATACCCTTCAATAGATAAGTTACATTTGGCTCAAGTGGAAAATGAACTTACCAATTTAAAAGAATCTGATGCTTTTATTTAGTGTTTTTTTTTTATGATATAAAGATAATTTTTAAAATCTAAAAATTTAAGCTCTATCATTGATGTAATTAATAAAAAGTGACATGGAATATTTCAGAAATAAGAGTAAACACTTTGTATCTGTTCACACATAAATATTTAACTTTCCTCACATAGTTTGATGTTTGCTTAAAACCATTTTTTTTCTTTTTAAAACTAATCTGCTTTGAAAGATATTTTCTGAATTTTGGAAAAATGTTTTCAACTTGTAAATCCTTGCCTCTCATTTGATTTTCAAACTTTCACATGAATTGAGATACCTTTATTTCTGTTAGATTTCTCTTTTTTAAAAACAACCTTATGGAGGTATAATTTACATACCTAAATTCACCCATTATATACTATATAATGATTTTTTTATTAAATATGCCAAGTTGTACAGTCATCACCATATCCAGTTCTAGATCATCTTCATCACCCAGTAAGATCCCCCTGTTCTTTCACAGTTAATCTTCATTCCCACCTCAACCCTAGGCAAAAATGTTAGCTTTACATGAGTAATAATACTGGAACATTTTCTCCATTCCAAAGCCACTCTGAATCAAGAGAAGTATTAGAAAAAGAGGGTATGATTCTCTTTCATCAAAATAATGAATTGGGTCGAGAGTAGATTCACGTCTACATTGGATGGCAGAGCGGAGCGGGACAGTGCTGTGGGCAGGGGAGATTGCCATGGCACCACTCCTTTGGAACTCACAGAAACCCATATTGACTCCGGGTGGCATAAACATGAAGCTTTCAGTGGGATCTCTGCCCAAGTGACTATTGGCGCCTCACTCTGGTCTCATAACTCTTTGCATACAACATACTATGATTTGTAAAATATTTCAGTGGTTAACCCTATAAAATGTCATTCAACCTGTATAATATGCTATGGTTTGACTTATATGCAACTATAAATTTCTTTGGAAGCAAGCAAGCAAACAAACAAGCAAAAAAAAAAAAACCTCGAATCCTGGACTCAACTTTCATCTCGAAATAATAGTGCACTTTTTTCCATCTATCAAAGGAGTTGATAATATTTACCCTATTTATTCTTTAAAAAAAAAAAAACTTGGTGATACTGAAATGTGAAAAAAATACCATTTAGAACATTTCTAATCATCTCCCACTTGGTAGTAGCTTCCCAACTAGTCTCTTTGCCTCCTTCTGATTAAAAATCACTCTGTTCTTAGCAACTTTTAAAGACACAAGTCATACTTAAAACTCCAAAGTCTTCCCATTGAGAATACAATTCTAAATTCTTCTCAAAATACCTATAATTTTATGTGTCCATATTTCCAGCCTTCCCTTGTTATGACCTTTTTCATCTTTGCCCCTATGCTCCAGGCACACTGGCCTTCTCTACCACCCACTCCCCCCCAAAAAAGATCCTGGATATCCTTTTATTTTCCTTTAATTATTATTTATTGCCTATATTCTTTACTGAAATGTAAGGTGTCTGAGAGCAGGAAACATGTTTGTCTTATTTCCTGTTATACTTTGTGTCCCTCTTACACTTTAGTAGATACTAAATAAGGAAGTATTAAATAAAACTGCCTTCTGTGTACACATTGGCTACTCTCACACACAAAAAAAGATGAAGAATAAGCTCAAGTATTTTTAAGATTTTTACATTAATCTCAATTTAATTTATAATGTATATATGTACACATGTATGTTTAATGGGGATAATCCTAGCATTGTACTAAGGTTAATGTCCTTTGTTATACTGATTTGCATTAGACAATATGATATGTAGGTTTGGTGTGCTGCTCTTATTCATATGTAAGTATCAATAGCATAATACACAAAAGTTATAGAAGAATAAAAATTGTAGATAATAACCTTTTTTTTTCTTTTAGCACTCAGCACCAGCTGCTACCATCCAGCTCCAGGATCAGCTGACACCATGGGTTTTGCATACCAGAAAAATTCTGCCAGTCTCCAGGTGCCCAATGACTACCTGGTGGACTGCAGCTACATCAAGGGCTCTGTGCCATCACAAGGAGATGTGGCAGTATTTTAAGCAGCCTTTGACCCACTACCTGCTGACATGTATCATGTCCTGTGTTGGTATAATCACATCAAATCTTCCAAAAAGGAAATGACCAGCCTGCCAGTAGTGAAGACAGCTTTAGGCAAGTATGGCCCAACTAATGTGGAAGACACCTCAGAAGTGGAGCTACAGATAGTAAAGACAGTGATGACATTGATCTGTTTTGATTTGATGTGAGAAAGTGAAGAATCAAAGAGGCTATGAGAAGAATGCCTCACCCACTAGAGTCCATGAAAGCCCAAAATTCCCTGTACTTGTTGATAAATCTTCCTTATTAGACTGAATTCATGGGAAAATGAGACAGATATGGTGAAACTAGAAGAGTGTGTCAGGAGAATTCAAGCAGATAGCTTGATCTGGGGCTCTTCTAAACCAGTTCCAATAGGTATGGAATTAAAAAGAAAAACAACTTCAAATAAGTGTATAGTAGAAGACAAAGTTGAAACAGATCTGTTGAAAGTGGGGATCACTGCTTTTGAAGACTAACTGTAGTCCATGGATGTGGCTACTTTCATTCAATAAGATCTAAAGTCTACCATGGATCATTGCCAATAAATTAAGCTTAAAAAACAAACAAAATAAGAAATCTGGCCATAAATATATAGGGGAAATACTGCATTGTAAGGTTTCCATGAGAAAGCTCTGCACCATAAGATGAAACCTATGAAAAGTTAACATGGGTGGAACTCAGGGGAACTTTTTATTTGTGTGTGTCTGGATTTTATTCAGCTATATGTAATTATTATTTCCTATTAACATTTATTTTTCTATTAAGTTTTCATAGTTTTAAACTTCTTAAAAACTTAGACCCATAATTAAATCATGAACTTGGATAGAATTGTTTGCTTTCTCCTAAGAAAAATCATGACACATTTCCAGAGGCTAATGTTACTCAAATTTCACATCAACTTTCAGCAAGCTAGAGCAGAGCTGAGAGAAGGAAAGAGAGTAGTTGTAATGAGAATATAGGTGTTATTTTTCTTTACACTGGAAAATAATTCTACAACAGTTTTATGTGGCAAGATTTTGGATGTTGAGTAAGAAAGATGTAACATATATATGCTGAAGTAATTAATCACTGCCAGGAGTAAAGGTGTGTTCTTAAGATACAGATAGGTGATCATGCCTGTCTTGAATTCACAATCCAAGTTGCCCAAATCTGTACCTTTCTTAGCTAATCTCTGTGTGGATGTGTGTATGTTTATGTATATATGTATAAATATGTGTATATGTGCGTGGGGGGTGTATGTATGTATATATACACATACCTAAATATACACATTTCTAAGCATTTCCTATAATCATGTTGGGTCATATTACTAGTCCTGGCCAGTAGGCTAAAGTGGAATTGACTTGTATCACTTCTGGATCAAACAAGAAAGAGCAGATTTAAATTCTTTATTCATTATCTTCCCTTGCCACAGTGATGTAGAAGCCAAATACTATAAATGTCCATAGTTCAAAATAAAAGCCACCCACACCCCTGAATTACCCTTTGGAAGTTTGCTGCTCTGCATTAGTACTATATGAACAAGAAACAAAATTTTACCCATTAACTATTGAGATTTGGGGACTTGTTGATTATTGCAGGGTAATTTATCCTTCAAGAATTTGCTAGAAAGCTGTTCAGATTGTTCAAATTGAGTGCATTTAATACAAGAAATTGGTTGAACAGGTGATGTGAGAATAGACAGCAAACCAAAGACAGTAAGGCAACCCAGAGATTAAAAATAATAAGCTGATACACTTGGAACAGAAGGACAATGGGAGAAGATGGTATTAACCCAGAAGCTAAGGACATACAATGAAATCTAGAACCACAGGGAGGCCTGCCTTATAGAAACTAGAACAATAGAGGCTATTTGGAGGGAACTAGAAAGGGATGCAACAAAGAACAAAGGTGATAAGATATCCAACATTCTTTCTTCTCTCCCCCTAATCATCTGCTAGGGTTTTCTATTTGCTCCTATCAAAAATCCAGAGGGAAAGGGAGCTGAGAAATGTAGTTCCTGTAATGTATAGCAAAGTTTGGAAGAGATAGTATGAATCTTAAAGAAAATTGATTGTAGATTGTCATAATAGCTTAGCTTAGCCTATTCTAGTGAGTAGACTAACTCTGTGAGAAAGCACAGAGAAAGTGTGTACTTAACTCTGAAAGATTCATCCTTTCTGTCAAAATGAGAGATCCAGTGTCAGTATTGTGGCCCAATGAACTATTTCTCTTGATTTTGACAAATTCATGGAGAAGAGGGTAAAAGAATGTTAGAATTAAGAGAAGGAAGTGGAATGATGTCTCAAAATCCTCCTAGAGGCCAATATCTTCTTCAGCCTTTGTTTCTCTCTTAACCTGATGGATTTCACAGCAATGCTTTTATGAACCAGGAATGTCGATATTGCTTGTTGGGAGAAATGGTCAGAGAACTAAAACAAACAAACAAACAAACAAAAACAGAGCTTGATGGGATGTGGGACTACTCCTGTGCCAGAAACTGTAGGTTTGAAAACATTTTCTTCAGATTGACATTGCACCTCATTGGAAGACATGTTGGAGAAAGTTGGAGTTGTGTGACTACTTGCTGGTAAAGTTAAGAAAAGCTCATGAAGGGAACAGAGAGCTGGAAAATTGGCATTTTTATTCTTACCTGCTTGGATCTCCAGCAGCCCTTTTTTAGTGATAAAGTGAATGGCAAGCACGGTGTCCTATTGTTGAATGAACTGATCAGAGAGAAGAGACCTTGGTACCTGATGGACAAGACTATTCCTCGGAAGATCTGCCATGTAAGCAATACATATAAACGTTTCAATGAGGATTACTTTGGTTTTATTCGTTAATTACAGTTGAAATTAATCATTACTGATTACAACATCCCCACTGTGTCACAGCTTCAATCCATCATACTAGTCCAAGAGGAAGAAGAAACATATCAAGTGATGAAATCTTTTATTGCAAATGGCTGAATATGGGAAAGAGGCATCTGAAATCTGCCACCAAGTTGAGGGATTACTGAATGCATTGTATGAATCTCTAACAGAAAAGAATGAAGCAGGGTCAGCTTTAGATATTCTGTGGTCAAGTCATGCATATTAACACAATGCATTCTTTTCACATCTCTCTCTGACCTTCCTCGTTAAGACTTTAGAGATGAAGGTTTATCTAATGGACTGACAGGAGATGGGATGGATCCTTTGGAGATATTTCAAGCAGATTACAAGAATCCCCTGGTTTAGTCCTACCACAAATCCGTCCTTGATCCTAGATGCAGGCTACAGCTGGCAAGGGAAAGGAAATACAGAGTTCAAAGTAAGGTGAGGAGGCTCACGGCCAAAAAATCCCATATGCAGAGACTGCTTATGGCCTACCCCAGTCCATATGGAAGTTCACTGCTTTTACCATTTAGAGTTCCCAAGAGAGCCTGTCTGGAAGGAGAAATAAATCCCTCTCCCCACTAACACCAGATCCTGCTTGCTGCATGTGGGATATTACTCAGCAGGCGCAGCTGCACTTGTAGTTTTATATAAACATCCGCGGCCTCTCCTAAAGCATGAGTCTCGCTCTTTCTTTTGGAGCACTTTCCTCCTAATTTCAAGTTCCCTGCACATAAACAATCTCCAGAAACCGAGCCAAATATAAATCATGTTAAAGCGTGAAAAGAGATGGTATTTGGGCCAGGACCCAGGATACCAGCCACTTGAATCCTTCCTTCAACCCACACTGCCCTGAATGCAATATGCCTGAGAGATATGTGCACAGAGGGCAAGGCCAGGCTAAGGCACACCATTCACCATTATGTGGCTTTTGCCCTGTATCCCAATGTAATATCACCTCCTCAGGCAGTTACCAAATAAAACTGGTCCCAGACTGGTCTCACTTGCCAAATGTGTGGGGGCAGATCCCACCGCTACTGATTGAGGGTTGAACTTTGCACCCAAAACTCTCTACTCATTAGGATTGAGGATGAATAACGTTTCTCACCTTTGACAATGACCCGTTCTTGAAGGGAAGTAGGATGAATGAGGAGGAGGCAGGAGCTGGTCCTGTTTAGTTGGTAAAATTGTAGGGAATAGGACAGAAGCATGAACTTCCTATAAGAGGTCAAGATGATGTGTTCATGTTATCTCTATTCTCTTGCTGAGGTATGAAATCTATGTACACGTCCATAGAAAAAAAATTGCTTTGGCTACATAACCATTCTCACTTTTGTTAGTACCAGTTTCCTGATTTTCCTTACTTGTTCTGAGTTTATGTTAACCCTACCTCTTTGCAGACAGATGGAGGAATATAATCCAGGCCCAGACAATCAGAGTATTCCATCCCTCCAACCACAACTCAGAGATGGCAATGAGACCTGGTGAAAGCCCTGGGTCTCCTTGGAACTTTCATGATAGCCCGTAAGAAAGAAGTCATGCTTTAAACTAGAGTTTCTGGGACTGCTGGCCGCCATTCTGCCATTGTTAAAATCTGCCTCAGCATGAAACCAGTGCAGAGAAAAATATATTATCCCTCGAATTTTCAATTTAACTAGGGAACCAATTCTTTTCTTTTCCCCCCACTTCTTTTTTACTGCCCTTCCTTTCTCCCCCTCTTTTTTTTCTCCCCCAAAGCTTATTTAGTTTACATTTTTTTGTCACTCCTGTCTCTTAGGGATTTCCTGCACATCTAGTTTTCCAGATGAGCTTACTATATGTTAATTGCATGTTTCTAAAAACGCGTTTATGTTTTATTCATATGAACTATCCTGGAGGATCTATTAAGTATGTTGGAACATACAATCCAGAGTCCAGTCTCAGTAATCAAAGTAACTGTGAAAAGCTCCTATCAACAGGTAGCATGTGTTAATTTCAGGAAATTTATCCTGGATTCATTTGTCATGTCTGTCATTCCTCTAAGAACAATGTTGGTTTTGTTAGCTATTCTGTCCTCTTTGAGACTCTCTCTTCTATTAGACAACTCAATTATCGTGAAGTCAGTTTTGCTCAGTCACTGACTTCATTAAATATACCTCAGAGGGTTGGTTTGTTGCCATGAGTGGTACAACCTTCAGAAAACATTGCAGGTTATTCTTGATTTCCCTATTGGACCTTTAGGTTCCCTTCTCTGATTGATTACAGTTTATATTATTTGTTCTATAGGAAGCTTGGGACTCGGACAAAGCATCAGTATCCACACTGTTTTTCTCAGGCCTTTGAATTTAAATGTTGGCAGAGCATCTAACCATAACTTAGTAAAATGTGTGCCAGTGAAATATCATGTGTCCATGGTGAAAGAATGAGCCTAAAAATGGTGCTTGAACTTTTCCATGAATTGACCAAGAGCTCCAACTTGTAATGCATCCTCTCATTATTTGTGTGTCTCAAGCTGGCAAATCGGAAGGTTTCTAGCAGGCATTGCTTTCTGAGGGGAATGCTCTCTGTAGGCTAAACATGACTCTGTAACAGCTTAAACTGGTTCATTAGTCACAAGGACAAAGTAATGGCTGGAATGAAGTAATCTTATGCTCTGAAAGCTTCCCTTTGCTGCACTCTACTCTTTTTCTGGACCATCTTTTCTTTTGTGGTCCTCACACTAATGCTCCCTACAATTTTTCTAACTAGAGGTCAGAATTTTCCTTTCATTTTACAGAAAATCTTCCCCTGGAGGAGAAAATGAGCCCAGGCCATATTTTCTGTTCTATCACACACAATATGGAAATGCACTGAGTGAGGGGGAAGGCCAGTGCCTTTACTCTTCAAAACCATGAGAGAAGAGGCCTGATCAGGTGGCTCCGATGGTTGGAGGGTAGTCCCATAAACCAAAAAGTTGCAGGTGTGATCTCTGGTCAGGGTGTGTATGGGAGGGGGCTGGACGATGTTTCTCTCTCACATCAATGGTTCTCTCTATCTTTCTCTCTAATCAATACAAACATGACCTCCGGTCAAGATTTAAAAAAGAAAAAAAACAATTACCCTGAGAGACGAGCCATCTCTCTTAACTCTTTGGGATGTCTGGATTTGCAATAGGCTAAATTAGTGTTTCTAATTTCTCTATTTCCTAGATACTTTGGACAATATTAAGACTTTATTAGCTTAGAAAAACCACACAGAGCAGCATGTGATTTTTCCATCTTCCCACACACTTGTCTTTATATTACATATAAACCTGAAATGGTCCCTAATCACTGCATAAAGGTGGCCAAGGACTTGCTGTCCATATGGACATTTGCATTCCCATGTCCAACAATCCTCTAATTATTTAGACCAGTGATCAGCAAACTGAGGCTCGGTTGCCGTTCTGTTGACTAATGAGTTTTCCAATCACTGATTTAGACTATTTTGGCACATTATGTTTTATTACCACCCATATGGAGAATATGAAAACTGGGATCTCACATCATTTTATTTGTTGATTTATTTTTATTTTTGTTAATCCTCACCTGAGGCTATTTTTTATTGATCTTTTAGAGAGAGTGAAAGAGAGAGGGAAAGTGCCCTGACCAAGACCCTAAGCTGGGGAGGAGCCTGCAATCAAGGTATGTTCCTGGACTGGAATTGATCCTGGGACACTTTAGTCCACTGGCCAATGCTATATCCACTGAGCTAAACTGGCCAGGGCTACACATCATTTTAGAACTAGTAAAGTATGCTTATTCAATGTTATCTTTTGTGAAAAAACACAAATATTTAAAACTTCCAGAAGTTCTTCATGCCTATGTGTGTTAGTAATATGATTTTTTTATGTATTCCTCTAGACAATTTCTATTATAAACTATGTAAGATTTGCATATTTCTATTTTCCAGCAAAATCTGAGCTTTGGGCCCCATTCTCTTATCTCAGAATTTAACCATTAAGGTTATATAAATCCTTCAGCTTTTCTATTTGACTCTGGGAAACCCTTTGTTTCTGTTGCCAAATGTCTAAGCCCATGACGGTTTTCTCAGTAGTTTATCATGAATAAAGACTGGAAGATATACCAAAGGAAGAGATGGGTAAAATTTTCAGGCCAACTTTCTCCAGTTGTCACTGCCTAAAGCATCTGCTATGGAATCACTTCCTACTATGTATTGTCAATTTATTAGGACCCACAGCAGCTTCAAACACTCTGGGCTCCCACTTCTTACTCAGATTCTGGAGGTTCACTCAAAATTTCCCTTTGGGGGTAAGGGTAGGAGTCCAAGTTATGTATATGTATTTTTGGCAACTCCCCAGTGAATTATGGATTTCTCAAACACTCTAATTATGGATAAATATGGTGCCACCAAGAGCCTGTGTCTCAAACTATCATGAGGATTTGAGAGGAACTAGAGCAGGGGAACATTATGCTTTATTTAATAATATTCAGTATTACTAGAAACTTAAAAATGGTCATGAATGGCATTTAAACTTACAAAAATAAAAAAAATATAAAGGAGAAATTGAGTATTGTAAAAAAATTGAAAAACATCAAAAAAGCATAAAGTAAATTAAAATCACATATAACTCCATTGCCCCAAATCTTTGTTGGCATTTTGATTCATGTGTACACATGTGTATAAATATGTTTATTTATATTTATGAATATTCAAACATTTTCCAGCTTTAAATTTTTGTAAGAAATATATTTTAATTACTACATATTTTCTATGCTATATATATGCCCACACATATCACATATAATGCATATGATATACATATATATATTTATATATATATATTTTTTTTTAAAATATATTTTATTGATTTTTTACAGAGAGGAAGGGATAGTGATAGAAATTTCAATACATCCACGAGAGAGAGACATTGATCAGCTGCCTCCTGCATGCCCCCTACTAGAGATGTGCCCCCAATCAACACACATGCCCTTGACCGGAATTGAACCCGGGACCTTTCAGTCTGTAGGTTGACACTCTATCCACTGAGCCAAACCAGTCTTGGCGCATATGATATATTTTATATGTTATATATATATAAATACATGTAGATTACAAAGCTTTAATATTACAAATAATGCTAATACATAAATATTCATGTATATTTCATTGTTTTATTTTGGTAAATCACCACATTAATTTTCAGTCTCCAAACCTTCAGTTCCTTGTAATCATTAATCACCAGTTTAAAGTGAGTGGTGTTATGTACTGTTCTGCCTGCCCTCACTTCACAAAGTGGTGTTTCCCATTTGCTCCTCCCTGCCCCCATGTTGTCTAAGAACCTCATGGTCAGTGCCTTCTCTGAACACCATCGTTTCTCCCTTCTTCCTGGACTGTTCCGACAGCACTGGGCAGAATCCACCATCCGGTCTGCTCTGTCTCATAGATTGCTCTGACTATCCTGTCTCTCACATCTCCTCTCAAGAAAATAGACCTCCTTAGAGCTTTTTACACAGGCTCTGTCTTGCAAAGGGGAATGAAAAATTTTCTGGGCCTGGTGCCAGTAAGAAGTGTGTCACATAGACAGACAAGACCTTCCCACCCCCATCTGCTCCCAACTCTGATTTTTCCTTTCCAAAAACTGCTTCCTGCTTTTCCATAGTTATGAGACAAGGGACAAAACGGTCCTGCTTAATATGCAAGAGCTAGTTCACCATCAGATGGCTGTTTCCCCAATAAATACAGGTTTTTCACCTCCCTTAAATCATTTAACTCTTTCTTGTCATCAATGTTGAAGTTGAAAAATAATTGGGGGGGGAAAGCAGGTATGTAATACCTGAAAGTATTTCTTAGCAGAACTGACCTTTCAAATAATAATAATAATAATAAAAGATAATGTTGATTCTGTTTTATTCTAGGCCTTCAGTTTCAACCTCATTCAAAGCATAGTTTTTCAAATTCCCTGCTGCTCCCTTTCATATAATCAAGCACGAGAAGAAATCTATTGTAATTTCTAGGGCCTGGATAATTAATCACCTCCTTGCATGGTCTATGGATTCTATGGTAGCAGGAAGATCACTTATACTGACAGATCATCGACTCTTAGGACACACAAAGTCACTGTGTGCATGGAGGTCACCCCTGAGAGAGGGAGCACCTGCCCTCAGTTAACCTTGGGGCCTTGCCTGGCAGGTGGTGCAGTGACCTCTGGTGGAGCAAAGGGCCAAGAAGCTATCATGCTCCATAAGGGACAGCTGGGCTGGAACTGTTGAATTATTTATTTTATTTTTTGCAAATTCCTTGAGATGCACATTCTGCAGTAAAATTTACAAATGCCACTGTATTATATTGTATATAGTTACTTCAAATTTATATAAACAACAGTGGCCTCATGTTTTTTGACTTATTATAACAGCTTCCTATTTTCATGTGTTAAAAAAATGTGCATTTTTCTTTTTGAATTCTAGTGAATGTTAATTAATTTTGTTTCCTTTTCATATTACCACTTGAAAAGAAGAAATAAAAATTGGCTGTATGAAGGCTACATATAGTTATGGGTTTAGATTAACAATCTATAATAATAAAAGCATAATATGCTAATTAGACCCGACAGCCAAATGACCTTCCAGAAGTCCTTCTGGATGACCTTCTGGATGAAGCCGGAGCTTTAAGGGCCCAGTCCCTTGCAAAAATTTTGTGCATTAGGACTCTAGTATCATTTAAGTATATAAAATAACAAATGACAAATGAACTTTCCAATTCCAGTCACTGTTGAAGCATTTACTAGATTTGTGAAATTTGTCCAATTGCTCTTTGTTTCCTCATTTGTAAGACTGCAATAATACTCACTTGCCTTATAGGATAACTGTAATTATTTAAAGAGCTAATGCTATAAAATTCTTAGTTCAGTAAATGACACATCGTAATTATTGATAAATATTACTATCATTATTTATTCTTTTACAATCAAATTGTGACTAGGCTTGTACATATCAATGTGTTGACCACTATCTCTAGCCACACCAGGTTTTATAGTCTTTTTTCAAGTGTATGTTCACTACATTGCTTTCCAGATGACCAAGAATAGCAATAAGAAATATCAATTATTTTTCAGCTTATGTAATATTTTCATTTTTTACACATATATTTTTATTATTTCAGAGAGAAAGATAGAAACATCAATGATGAGAGGGAATCATTGATTGGCTGCCTTCTGTACACCCTCTACTGGGGACAAAGTCCACAACCTAGGCCCGAATCGAACTAGGGACCCTTTAGTCTATAGGCCGATGCACTACCCACTGAGCCAAACCAACTAGGAGGAACATTTTCATATTTTATTTCACACCCCCCCCCCCAAAAAAAAAAAAAACAAAACCCTTACCTGGCAACCATTTATATCATGGCCATCTGAAGTAATTTCAATTCATTTAAAAACTTTAGGCTAGATTGCTCCTAAACTCTCCAGATAATTTTAACACTTTAAAATTACCTCCCAATATGATCTCCCAGCTAACCTAGGTTCTATTCTCTTTTAATCTTCACCTCAGAATATGGTTTTACTGATTTTTTTAAAAAAATATATTTTATTGATTTTTGACAGAAAGGAAGGGAGAGGGATAGAAAGTCAGAAACATCAATGAGAGAGAGATATCGATCAGCCGCCTCCTGCACACTCCACACTGGAGATGTGCCCACAAGCAAGGTACATGCCCCGGACCGGAATCAAACCTGGGACCTTTCAGTCCACAGGCCGACGCTCTATCCACTGAGCCAAACCGGTCTCGGCTGGTTTTACTGATTTTTAGAGAGAAAAAGGGAGAGAGAGGGGGAGAGAGAGACATCCATGTAAGAGAAGCATCAGTTGGTTGCCTCCTGTACCCGCTCTGACTGAGGATTGAACCCGCAACTCATGTCTGTGCCCTGAATGGGAATAGAATCTACAACCTTTTGGTGTATTGAATGACACTCCAACCAACTGAGCTACCTGACCAGACCAGGGCAGTTTTTGTTTTTATAAAGTATTACAGAAGTTGTAATTAGATTAAGCTAAGTCCTTTATGCTTTAGTTTAGGGTATGTAGCAGGACATATATAGTGCATATATAGAGTCAAAGCAGACAGGGTAGAAAAGGCTGAGATGTGTGAAAAGTGTTGCTATTTTGGACTTTAAGAAAGTGAAGGAAAGGCCCAACAAAAATCTGAGAAAGGAATGGTACTGGGAATAGGTGTGTATTATACATACACTTAAAAAAGTAAGTAAATGCTTTTTAAGTTAATAAATATTTCATTTTATACAATGAGTATATAATAATCTTATAGCAGACAGTGAGATAGAGAAATTCTCAAGTCCTGGCAAACATGCATTTTTAAGCACTTCAAATGCAGAAACTGTATCTACCTATTCTTTCTATTTTTCTATCCACCGGAAAGCTCTTCATACAAGAGCTCCTTTCAAAATAGTTTAATGAAATCTCTTTCATTAAGGAGCTAATACAACCTCATAATTATAATAATGATGACAATTTTTACTGTGTACCTTCCCAGTTTACTGTGATTCTCCTTTTTCCAAAAACTCCCTCCAATCCCAAAGAGACACTCCATCTCATGTCACACTGCCCTATTATGTTTGGGCAGGATGTGACCTTGGCCTCTCTTTGTAATAACTGGGTCAGGAGGGAGTACTGAGGGTTAGCAATAGTCTCTCCCTTACTTTTAGAAATAATACCAAGGCTGGACCTGCATCATGGAAGATTATGATCTACTTGCCCTTTGGATGAGAGAAACAAAGGAAGTTAATCTGCTAGAAGGAAATATTGAAGCAAAAGCCATCTAGGCAATATTCAGGGGCATGAAAAGTTTGGACATTTAACCATTATCTGTTTCTAGAAATTTCAAAGACATGAACTTATTCCAAGAGACTTTTTGTGTCCTTATATTGAATTGCCACTTTGTACCAAACTATGTCTGGTTGCTTTCTGTTACTTGTTTTAGTAAACATAACTTTCCATTCTCCTAAGAACCCATTCAAACATTAGCAGGCCTCCTAATACTAGTTTAATGATAAATACAACACACAAGATTGAACTACACTTTACTAAAATCCAAAGAGATCTGACTTGTTGTATGTTTTTTTTAAGAAGCAATGTCTAATGTATAAAAGAGCAATTAATTGTAACAATAGTACTGACAATTTGCAAAGACATCTTAGATATTGCCTAACACTGTACTTGTTTTTCTATAGACTTTTTTCAAAATAAATATTTCCATCTTATGAAAAACATTTCAAATATATATTTTCTATGCAATAGTTATCCTATTTAAATGTTAATAAAGCATGTTTGCATGTCAGTAAAAAAAAACACAAAATATCAAAATGTTGATTTATAATATAGTATTACATGGATTAAAGTATAAAGTGAAATAATAATAGCAAGTTGTTTTTTTTAATTTTTTACTAGTATATGAAATCTCCAGTTTAGTGAGGTTTAAATCATGACCTAAAAATATTTGGAATTATAACTTACAAACAAATAAAGGGTCTACTTTTAGAGATCAGGAGTCTAATTAGAATTATTGACTCTCCATGGAGAGTCATTCTGTACACATTCATTCTATAGTTACAGGGCTGCGAGCTGCTTTTGTGTAGGTTTTTGTCTAGACTTATAAAAACTTTCAATAAAGCCATGGAGACATTCAATTGCTTCCTGTCTCATGGAAAAAGTTGTAGAACCCAAGTCGTGCTGCATGCTATAAAGTGATTTCTGAGTTTGTGGCCTTTCTTTTAGTACTTCATCTAAATCAAAGAAAGAAAACCAGGAACTATGACTCTAATGCTACAGTGTGAAAGGTTTGCCTAGAAAACTTGTGTTGTGCAAGATTTTTATCAACTAGGAAAGTGAGCAAAATAATTGCTCTATTATAGAAGAAGCATCGCTATGGAACACAGACAAAATTTGGTATTTATTCATTCATTTTGTGCCACTACCTTCATAAGTATAAGTAGAATTTTCATTGCATAATGTTGAAAAAATGCCAATAAGCCTATCAATCAACTCAAGAAATCTATCCTTCATAATTTATTACAACTTTCTGTGACATATTATAAATTGATATATTCTTGGAGTTAAAATAATATTTACAACATTAAAACATTTAAAATAAATTATAGACATAAGAAAAATATCTATCTCTTAAAAGAGTTTTCACTTTTACTATTGTCCTTAATGTTTTTATTTTGCTGGAATATTTACAGTAGTTATAAAATGTTCAAGTCTTAATAGTTACCAGGATGGGTTAATATGCTAATTTTAAAATTCCCAGATGGATGGAGATCAAAGTTTAGAATAGTTGACTTTGCTTCCTTTGATCTCCTATCAAAACAATGTTGGGAGTGAGGACATACCAGGGGTTACAGAGGAACTCCTTAAGCAGGACTATGTATAAGGGATGAAAACATAAGGATCTGTTTCAAAATGAGAAAAAAAATCTCCAAACCAGGAGGTTGTAAAAATTTATGAAGAATTTCCAAGTTAAGTACAAGGGCAGGTAAAGAATCAGAGAAAAAATTAAATTAGGATAACCAAAAGTGTATAGCATGCAATGTAAAATTAATAAAGCTAAATTCATCATTCAAATGTTGGATCAGGATAAGAATTTTTAGATTGGTGGATATAGAAGTAATAATTGTAAATAAGAAATAGAAGTAGATCTTAAAAATCTTAATCCAGAGTCATTTTCTTAAGGAAGTGTCTAAGGACAAATGGGTAGGATAAATTGTAGGAATAGTAATACTAGAAAATCTCAGACAGATTACTGTTACAATTGCAAAGATGTGTAGGCCAATTCTAATGTGTGTGAGAATCTGATCACAGTTGAGTTCTGCTCACTCTTCTGACCTAGTAGGTACAAAGAAATTGACAACACAACACCTGACAATCAGCTCTGTACCATATAAAAATGGCTTCCTTTCTCCTTTTTACTCCAAAAACCTATAAAAAAGTATATTTTGTACATTGAAATCTAAAATAACATATAAATTTTGTATATTGTAATATAAATACTACCCCCCCACACACACTCACATAACAACTAAAATGAAATGACTATTGAAAATATTTCTTGAGTGACTAATATGTATAAGGTGTTGTGTTGGATATAATATTAAGATTCAAGTAAATCTACCATGTTCAACTGTAGATACTAGAGGATAAAACAGATACTTATACAAATAATATAATGCACTTGATCAGTGGAGGAATAGAGAAAGAGAAATCAATAGGACAATTCAAGAAAGTAGGCTCTGATTACTAAGGATACTGGAATTTCAATATGAAGAGACCTCACTTAAAGTGACTCCATGGTGTGATCCATGCCAGTTCCACTGACAAAGCTTCTGAGCATGTCACCAGTTCTTTACTTTTTGGTTATATCTACAGAATCTATTATGTTTGTCTTTTTTAGCAGGTCAAATTTCTTTCCAGCTATTTAATAAAGCGCTTTGAATGTTATGCAATCATTTCTAAGCAAATGGCTACTTCTTCGTATTGTTTACACTTAACAAAACCACTTCTAGGAGTAATCTTAGAAATTCTGACATTCACAATGTCATCAGATTACAAAATTCAAGAAGGATATTTTTCTTCAGTCTTCACCATAGTTTCCATAAGTGTATTCACAATATCCAAGTGAATATCTCTAACACACATCTCCCATAAATTTCAGATAATCATTTTATATTGTTATGGCCTATCAATATCTCATGTTCAACATTCTCAAGATTTAGTTTAATCTTCTCTCATCCTGCTATTCTTATTCTCTATTCCGGATTTTAGTGAATATCAAAACTTGTTGGAGCTATAAGATTAGGTAGGAATCACACTTAACAATGCCATCTCTTTCAACCACAAATCCAATCAATCCATTGATATCCTAGATGATCCTTTTACCCAAGTCCTCTGCAGTTCTTATGCAAGCTGTGTGAGGAAAATGGCTCCAAGAAGATACTAATCAAATATGTAATTAAATAATTTTAAATTAATCCAACAGGTAATAATTGAGTGTCTTCCACATGGGGGACTTTGTGCTATAATCTTAACTATTAATTTTAAAACACATACAGTGGTACCTCGAGATACGAGTGCCCTAAAATACGAGATTTTTGAGATAAGAGCCATCCAGTGAGCGATTTTTTGCTTTGAAATACAAGCAACATTTGAGATTTTGCTTAATCGCGTGGATCGGCCTGCTGCACACGACCCACCAGTTTACCACAACTCAAGCGTCTCATAGTTTCCCATGCCTCAGTCAGTGTGCCTGTTTACCTAGTTGTCAAAGATTCTTTTGTGCATTTACATACTTTATCACATTTTTTTTTATAACCATGGGTCCGAAGAAAGAGAGTGGAAAGGTCAGTGCTCAGAAGAGGATAATGTCTATTGAATTAAGACGTGAAATCATAGAAAAATATGAGCAAGGTGTGCCAGTGGCTGACTTGGCGAGGCAGTACATACGGGCATAGTACTTCAACAATATGCACTGTGCTTAAACAGAAGGAATTGACAAAGGGTATAACACCAGCTAAGGGCGTTACAATAATTTCTAAGCTCCGTAGCTCTCTCCATGAAAAGATGGAGAATATAATGATGGTGTGGGTGATGGAGAAACAGCTTAAAGGAGATACATTAACACAGGGAATCATATGCGAGAAGGTGTGAGCGATTTACGTGATTTGCTGGAGCAGACCCCACGCACTTCCACGGACGAAGCATCAAAAGACTCATTTAAAGCCAGTAGAGGCTGGTTTGATAACTTCAGGAAAAGGTCCGGCCTTCACTCCATCATCAGGCATGGTGAGGCAGCAAGTTCGGATGTAAAGGCAGCTGAGGATTACCTCAAAACTTTTTCTGAACTGATAAAAGCCAAAGGATATATCCCCCAGCAAGTCTTCAACTGTGATGAGACAGGGCTTTTCTGGAAGAAGATGCCAAATAGGACTTATATAACGGCAGAGGAGAAGGCGATGCCAGGCCACAAACCCATTAAGGATAGGCTAACTCTTGCACTGTGCGCCAGTGTGAGTGGCAACTGCAAGATCAAGCCTCTGCTAGTATACCATTCGGAAAACTCCAGAGTTTTTAAGTCACATAAGATTTTAAAAGATAAACTGCAAGTTCTATGGAGGGTAAACCCAAAGGCATGGGTTACTAGGCATTTTTTTGTGGGTGGTTTTAGGTCCTTCTGTTAAGAAATATCTACAGGAAAACAACCTAAGGATGCAAGCCCTCCTCGTCCTCGACAATGCTCCTGCTCACCCACTGAACCTCGAAGATGAACTCCTTGAAGAGTTCAAGTTTATAAAGGTTGTCTACCTACCTCCCAACACCACTCCTATCCTGCAGCCCATGGATCAGGAGGTGATTTCTAATTTTAAAAAGCTGTACATCAAACACCTGTTCCGGCGCTGCTTTGAGGTGACAGAGAACACAAACCTCACCCTTCGAGAGTTCTGGAAGATCCACTTTAACATCGTGATATGCCTCAGAATTATTGATCAGGCCTGGCTGGGTGTTACAAGGAGGACTTTGATCTCTGCATGGGAGAACCTGAGTTTCCAGTGGAGGAGGAGACAGTGTCTCTGGAAAAATCCATGGGCCTGGAGGTGGATGAGAGAGACGTGAATGAGCTCATTGAGGAGCACTCTCTGGAACTCATCATGGAGGAGTTACAAGAGTTGCAGTCTCAGCAACATTCGGAGGCTCTCCAAGAAATTGGTTTCCAGAAGGAGTCAGAGGTGGAGGAGATCTCTACAAGTGAGTAAAGGAGATCTTAGGAATGTGGGAGAGGGTGTCACACTTCATGGAAAAGAAGCACCCTGAAAAAGTTGCTACTGGTCGTGCATTGGAGCTGTTCAATGAAACTTGCCTCACCCATTTCAGAAACATTCTGAAAGGGAGGAAGAGGCAAACCTCGCTGAACACGTTTTTTTAATTTTTATTTTAAATCGGCCAAAAATGGAAAGACCAGTAGCGATTAAGTTCAGTGAAGATTAGTCAAGTTACATTCAGTTTAGGGATAAAGTGTAACATTAAGAGTGTAACGAGTAGGTAAATACATTTTATAAAACCAGTTTATTCCTTTACATTCTCTTTTATTATGTTTTTATACAATATTTGTCATTTATAAATACATTTTTCTTATTCAAAATCACATAACAAGAACAAATGGGGTGGCATTTTGGGGGCTGGAATGGATTAAGGGCATTTCAATTGATTTCAGTGGGGAAATTTGCTTTGAGATACGAGCAACTTGATATATGAGCAAGGTTATTGAAGGAATTAAACTCGTATCTCGAAGTACCACTGTATACGTAAAACTATACTACCAAATTAATTTCTAATTCATTCAAGTTCAATAAACACTATGGACTTTTCAATTAAAAATTTATATTGTTAATATTATAATGCAAGTGTATTAATCAATATTTAGTTGTAATGCTAGATAGATTTTTCTTTTAAATCAGACACTAATAGTAACCCTTAATATCACTTAATGGAAGATGTTACTGCTTTTTTAGAGATCTGGGCCTGAGAATATGTGTTGATTCTGGTTAGCAAAGAGAAACAAAGAAATAACAATATATAGCCTATCTCATAAAACAAATGTATGTAGGGTTTACTAATAGGTAGAATGATTCAGATCAATTAACTAATAAAAATAGAAAAATGTTTTTATCAGATATATATTATAGATGTATCTAGGAATGTGAATCAAAAGAGAACTGCCATTCTTGAATGGTTGGTCTAAACACCATCTCCATCCAGAAGCCTTTTCTGAGCCCATCTGGATTTACTCTTTCTTCCTAGTGATTTATCCTGATAATGCTATGACAATGATTATTTTTTTATCATGCCACATCTTCCATACTAGACTGTTTCACTTTTTTAATGTACTCTCAAAAGCACCCCAAACTGTGCTTCATGCATGGAAATATCTAAGTACTCCTGTATAATGGGAAAAAAAGCACATAATAGAAGTTTATCTGATATATATTGTTATTGTAAATAAGATGATAAAAAATTCTTGCTGAGGAGTTATTTTCATTTAGAAGCACAAATTTAAAGGTATTTCATAAAGATTTTATTAATTTTACTTTTTTTACAATGAGCAAGTAATATTTTATTAATAAGTTCTATTTTATCATATAGTCTTAATATTTTAGCCAACTATAAAATAAGGAGTATAATATAAAATACTTTCTCATAGATATATACCAATTTTTGGTAAATATAAGTAAAAATCAAAGCTAGTACAATTATTTCCCACGAGGCTTCGTTAGGTGATGTTTGTCAGCTTAATGAAGTTACAAAGGTCAAGGGTATGGCTGTGAGCTGAAGGTTTACACACATAAAATATATATTTTTTTGCCAAAATATACCATGAACTAAGAATTCAAGAGTTATATGAGATACAGAACCCCAGTAAATTAATTTACAATTATAAGTTGCAACCATGCTAATCTGCTTGTATGGGCCTTCTAAAACCTCAATTTCTCTGACTTTCCCTTAAATGAAAAACATGCTTGTTATTTTTCTAAGATTGCAATATTCTACTGGCTAATGTTAAACACACAAAGTCAGAGCTTATGCCCAAGAGTGGTCAAGTTCATCTTTCCTTCCTGCTATGTATGTTCCTTGTTTCCTCATGCAATATTACATAATAATGAAGATTTTTAGGAATAGTCAAACTCATAGAAACAGAGAATAGAAAAGTCATCTTCAGGAGCTAGAAGGCGAGGAAAATAGGGAGTGGTTGATAAAAGGGTATAATGATTCAGTTATAAGGTGAAAATATAATGCAAAACATGGTGGCCATAATTGATAACACTGTATTGTATAATTGAAATTTTCTAAGAGAGTAGAACTTTAATGTTTTGAAATCCCACCACCAAATAATAACTATGGAAGGTGATGGATGGTAATAATTCTATATGGGAATCCTTTCACAGTGTATAACTATAGCAAATCATCACATCTTACACCTTAAATACCTTACATTTTTTTCTTTTACCTCAAGGTTGAAAAAAAGTCAAATTTTTAAAATATAAAAACAATAAATAAAGATTGCTTTTTATTTTACAAATAATTACCTATTTTCCTCTATTCAGAATAAATTCTGTCCCTATTAAGGTACATTTTACTGTTCAAAATTAATTTTATATGGACTCATATTTAGTATTTTTATGTACTTTATTTCAAAATAGGAGTAGGGAAGATTTACACTGAAAGTTGAAAGCTGGTGTTTTTTTAACAATCTTCCACTAAAGTGATTTTTTTTTAATCATTTATAACTGATAGCATCAATTTGCTCATGTGAAAACAACAATTTTAAATAATAAAATGTTATATTTTTGTATGTGAAATAAATAATTTCATAAAAATGAAAAATTATCACACTGCACTGTCCAGATCGTATATATTGTTAAATGTTACTTGGTAGTTAATTTAACTTTTAATCTTCCCTTCTATGCTTATGGAATATAATTTGGGCTCTGGAACTCAATGGACTAAGTTCATGTCCATATCTCTCCTCTGAAAAGCCTTGGTGAGCTTCATAAAGATACTTAACCCTGCTGTGTGCCCGTATTTTCATATATAAAGTAGGGAAATAATAGCTCTCACTCATTGTGTTCTTGTGATAACAAATGAATGAGGTAAAACATCTAAATGATTAAGTATGATACCCAATATAATAAATGATAAATGTTAGAAATTATCATTTTAACATATTTTACATTTCATTTTTTTCCCAAATGATAAGAATCAGAGAAATAAGTGAGCTTCAGAGTCTGTTTAACCCTCATTCTGTTCAGTTCTAAAATTTTGCTTCTCCACTGTACCTTTCCACATTGCCTTTCAACAGTTCTTTTCACATTTAGTATTATTTTAAATGTATTTTTAATTTTTCCATTCTAATTTAATTTTGCCCCTAATTGCTTCTGCCTGCTAGCCTGATCACCCACTAACCACTCCCTTGCCAGCCTGATTGATGCCTATCTGCCCTTCCCTGCAGGCCTGTTCACCCTTAACTGTTTTCCCCTGCAGGCCTGAGTTTCCCCCAACTGCTCTTCCCTGCAGGCCCAGTTGCCTCCAACTTTCCTCCTCTGCCAGCCTTGTCACCCCTAACTTCCCTCCCCTGCAGGCATGATCACTATCAACTGTCCTCTCTTGCAGACCTGGTCCCTTCCAACTGACCTTCCCTGCTGGCCTGGTCCCTCCCAACTGCCCACCTCTGCTGGCCATCTTGTGGTGGCCATTTTGTGTCCACATGAGGGCAGCCATCTTTGACTACATAGGGGCAGCCATCTTGTGTGTTGGAGTGATGGTCAATTTGCACATTACTCTTTTATTAGATAGGATTGTGGATGTCATTTCACAGAGGTATACTTATCTTCAAACTCACTGTATACAATAAATTTGTGTATATATACAGCTTTTTGTATGTCAGCTGTATCTCAACAAAGTAGGTAACATTTATTTAAAATATAGGAATATTCCCAAACTCATATCTAAGTCAGGAAACAAGTCCTGTTGAGGACAGGCAGAGACCTACTAGGCATTCCTGTGACTCTGCAGGATGCGGGGATGCTTACCAATAGAACTCACGTGTGAGAGCCATTACTTTGAAGTCCCAGGTGAAGCTATGTTTCTCTGATTGGAAGTATGGATCAGTTCTCTCTGCAGCCTTGCCGTTCCTTAGCTCTGCCTGGTGCCCTCACTATATCTTGCTCCATTGTCTGCTGTGGTTCAATCCTCACCAGCTCCATTTTATAATCTTGGGCATGCCCAGAAGATTTGGGCATGGGGAAGAGAGCTATGAGTAGAAGGAAACTTTGAGAAAGCAACATTTAAGAGTCAGATTTGGACTTGTCTAGGACACATGTTTCATATTTTATAATCTTATTTATTTACATTTGTATTTTAATCTCTGCACCACGTGTCCCTTCATAACAACTGCCAGACAATATCTTCTCACAGAGTTGGTGGCCTCTTAAAACACAGCTAAATTAGTAAAATCTGAAGCTACATTATTTATTAATAACTTAATCCTCAAAGAGGCAGCATCATTTATTAAAAATAATTTTTGGTGTGGAATGCTATACTAAATACTCATACTGTGAAAGGAGACACCTCTTCATTCACATAAATGTTGACCCATTTTGACATTTTTAAGCATTTCTTTTTTTTCATTTTAATTAAATCTTTATTATTCAGATTATTACATTTGTTTCTCTTTTTCCCCCTCCATAGCACCCCTCTACCCAACTCCTACCCCTCCCTCTACCCTTACCTTCCCCCACAATTGATGAATCCATAGGTGTATGATTTTTTGTCCAGTCACTCCCTGTACACCCCTCCCCCCTTTCCCCCTAATAATTATCAGTCCACTCCCTTTCTGTGCTCCTAATTCTATTATATTCTCCAGTTTATTCTGTTGATCAAATTTTTAATTCACTTAATTTTTAGATTCACTTGTTGTTATATATGTATTTGTTGTTCATAATTTTCTATCTTTTACCTTTTTCTTCTTCCTCTTCTTAAAGAGTATCTTTCAGCATTTCATATAATACTGGTTGATGAACTCCTTTAGCTTTTTCTTATCTGTGAAGCTCTTTAACCACCCTTCAATTCTGAATGATAGCTTTGCTGGATAGAGTATTCTTGGTTGTAGGTTCTTGCTATTCATCACTGAATACTTTTTGCCATTCCCGTCTGGCCTGCATCGTTTCTGTTGAGAAGTCAGCTGACAGTGGTATGGGTGCTCCCTTGTAGGTAATGAACTGTTTTTCTCTTTCTGCTTTTAATATTCTCTCTTTGTCTTTTGCTCTTGGTATTTTAATTATGATGTGTCTTGATGTAGTCCTCTTTGGATTCTTTTTATATGGGGTTCTGTGTGCTTCCTGGACTTGTAAGTCTATTTCTTTTACCAGATGTGGGAAGTTTTCAGTCATTATTTCTTTAAGTAGGTTTTCAGTATCTTGCTCTCTCTCTTCTTCTGGAACCCCCACAATTCTGATGTTGGTATGCTTGAAGCTGTCCCAGAGGCTCCTTACATTATCTTCACATTTTTGGATTCTTTTCTCTTCTTGCTTTTCCAGTTGAGTGTTTTTTGCTTCTTTATATTTCAAATTTTTAACTTGATTCTTGCCTTCCACTAGTCTGCTGTTAGGTCTCTGTGTAATATTTTTTATTTCAGTCAGTGTATGTTTAATTTCTATTTGGTCCTTTATCATCTCTAGTTGGATCTTTTGCATTTCTAGTTCGTCCTTTTTCATCTCCTCTTGGGACTTGCTAATTTTATTCAACTTTTCTAGGATATTCTTGAAGAACCTTATAAGCATGGTTTTGTACTCTATATCCAGTCATTTGTTTTCCTCCATTTCTTTTGTTTGTGATCTCTTCTTTTGTTTCTGCATTTTCACTATGTCGGAAGAACTTCTGTGTTGGATTCAGCCTTATAATAGCAGACTTGAAAAAACGCAAAAGCCTCTCTGTTGAGCTTGGGCTAGATGGAGTCTCAGGGCTTAAGGGACTGCCTTGCCTTCCAGTCGACCCTGCCCTCCACAGCCCCTGAGTCTCACGTGACTGGGTAATTGCTGGAGCGGTCCCTGTGAGCATGTGCTCTCTCACAGTGCCTCTAGACTACTGCCCCGAATGAGTTTCAGCTGGATCAGGGGTTTAGTGTTGTAGGATAAGGAGTTCAGTGCCGTTGAGAGTCTCCGTCTCCCTCCTGACAGAGAAAGCCGGCCAGGTTCGCCGTCACTCGCTCTCTCAGGGGCGCATCTCTGTACCTCAGCTTTTTGCAGCTCCTCTGGGTCTCCGTGAGCCCCTTTCTTTCCTTCTAGTTGTAGAATTTCCACTCAGCCAGCTTTCCTGTGGTTCTGGATGATGTCCGTTCTGTCTTTTAGTTGTAGTTTTGAAATTGTTGTGTGAGGCAGCAGTGTAAGTGTTTACCTATGCAGCCATCATGGATTCTCTCTTTAAGCCTTTCTTGAATTGAGAATTAGGAAATGAAAAAGAAGTTATGTACATGTTTTAGACTCTTCATATTTGAGTTAGGGATCATAACATTTAACAACAAATTAACAAATTGATATGCACATGTAAAAATTATGTAGAGTACTATGTTACAAATATGTATATGTGTTTTGGGGGGATAGTATTTTTTTTAAAGGGAAAAAACACTGTTTAGAATTCTTCAAAAATAAAATGGGCTGTTGTCTAGTATAAATTAACGTACTTAACCCCAAGTAATTAATGAGCACATTTATTCAACTTGTGCATATTAAAGTACATTATCTATATAAGATTTATAACTTAAAATACAAGTTGTACTTTTAAACTTTTCATCCGTGATGCAGAAATCAGGTAGGGTAAATTAGACCAGCTAATTCCATGATATTTACATCTTATAAACACAGAAGAAGAGGAAACATACTTATTCAGATCACTAACAAGTTTAAGATTTGGAAATAGAAATCAGTTCTACATGACTCTGATGAGGTGAGTCTTTTCTACTTGTACAGTCTTAGTTTAAAAATTCTAGTCAAAATTAAATTGAATGACTCCCAACTTCTTATCCCAACAAAGTTAAAATTTCTTAGCATGAACTTCAACATTCTCCTTCATTCTGCTCCCTCCACATTTTTCTACTAGATCTTGCCACTTTATTCACTTGTCTTATTATTATTCAGAATAGACAAAATAGATATTTCTTTAAAAGGTCCATTTTTTTTCTTGTTTAATAATTTATGCTGTTCACTCCTCCCTGGATTATTTTCTCTATATATTTGTTGAAATCCTATACATCATTCAAGTCCTAAGATTCATGGACTTTTCTACCCTAAGCTTCTCCTCATCTTTTGCAGCTAATTCCTCAGAAACCATTGCTTATCGCACTGGTTTGGAATTTGGGCAATCTGACCCTATGCTCTGGTTATTTGTGCATCTGTCTTAACTCTTTTATCAGGCTCTTAGAGGGAAGAAACTCGTTGTTATATTTTCTTGGCACATAGCAGATATTTAATAATTGAATGAGTGATAGGCAACAGAAGAGAATCTTAGATATTATGCTTTATTAGTGAGGTCCTTTTGTAGATTTTCATAGAATAATTAAAAAGAAACTTGTTCATAATAGGATCTCCAAATGTTATCCTCAGGACAGGTTCTGGAATAGTAATATACAAAACCCTCTTGTAAGCTCATGAAAAGCATTTCAAAATGTCAAAGATTCTGGATTTAAAACAATGATGATGACATTAATATGGAAAACACATGTAGTAATTAAGAATGCATATGTATATGTTCATGCAAGATGTTAGATTTTGTTGGATTGATATACCTACTTCTCAAAGAATAGAACCCATTTGTGACACAGAATGTTAAGATAATTTGTCAGTAACACATTCATTGCTACAAGTTATAACAGTAAAAAATATTATAAATTAAAGCACCCACATGGGTCATTCAACTCAGCCAACGATACACCTGAATCTAAAAAAAAAAAAAAAAAAGGAAAAAGGAAAGCTGGACTTAATCTCTAACCCTGTCATTTATTTCTTTCACACAAAAAGTATGGGACCCAGGTGGTCAAAAGTCAAAGATCATACTTGGTCTAAATGCTTCATAAGGCACAGTCCAAATGTATGGGACCTGCTGGGTGAAATCAAAAAGTCACCAGAATGGAGTACCATTTTAGTGACCCAGGTCAAAGGCCACACTGCTTTCGGTGTTTTACAAATGTTTGACAGATTAAATACCAACCTCCTAGGGATAACGAATAGCCATGGAGCTAAAAGTATTTGCAAGCATTAAAGCTTCATTCAGAAACCTCCTTATGAGGTGTGTAGGTCACATAAGATTAGTGAGATGGTTAAGCTAATTTTTTTCTGTTGTCAATGAAGTACACTTTGGGCAATATTCCTGAGTGTAATTGCAGGTAATCTAAAATGAAGATTAGAGAACTAAAGTAGAAAAGAGCAGACAAAAAGCAATAGTTAGACTAGTCTTTCTCTGAAAAGTAGTATTATACTTTTTAATATTTTTCTCATATTTTACTGTGTTTTTTTTCTTGGTTGTAACTTCATTTTTATCTCCAATCTGTAAATTATTTCCTGATATTCAGCATTTAAAAAATTTCAATATTTCTAGAAAACTGACCTGTGATAAAGAGATATAGTTTGGTAAATAATCTGGGGTGCTATCAGGTCAATTAAACAGGTAATGTATGGAAAAGTACTTTAAAATATTGTGAACAATGCTCTGAAATTAAGGTACTATTGCTACTTAATAGAATATTTCTTTATTCTTCTTGAACTCTTTGAGGAAATGTGCTCATAAAATTAGTCTGTGTTGTAATATGCCTCTCCCTTTTTTAGTGTCCTTTTACAGTTTGAAAATAATAATTTACTTCTCTTTGTGGCTTATGCAAACCAATGGTTTAAATGATCATCAGTTGCAATCACCTGGAGGGTTGCTAAAACACAGATTGCTGGGCCCCAACTCAGAGTGTTTTATTCAGGAAATCTAGATGAGAATTAAGAACTGGCATATCTAACACATGCCCAAAGGATGCGGATGCTGCTGGTCTGGAAACCACTGATTCAAACCATGTGCCATCATAACAATTTGAAAAGTGAAAGAACTCTCTTAAAAATTTGGATATGTTCAAATGTGCTAATATTTTATATCTTTTAGCTTTTAATGGTAATGTTGTCTTTAGTTTCCACTTTCATCTGAATGTTTTATCAAATAATTTGTCTTTCTTCTCTAAGATAGATATTACCATCAACATTGTTTTATTTAATAGTAACTCCTAAAAAATATAAATGCCATTTTAAAAGACTGATTATTTTTTTTGAATCCTACTAAATTTATCATTACCATTCTTATTGTTCTTTAACATCACAGATAATGTGGATTATGTTTATACTGGAAAGAATAGGCCTGAAAACTCAAGCCATTCATTTTCTAAATTAAACAATGTTCATCTGCTTGAACTCCTACAGATTAATTACCACTTTCAGGATTTTATTGTGTCACCTTCTTTCTTTGTTTCTTTCTTTCTTTCTTTCTTTCTTTTTTTTTTTTTTTCATTTCTCATCAAAAGTGGTTAAGACTCACATATCTCTCTAATGTCTTTATTTTACAGTGGTCATTGCCTGCTTTTCTTTCTTCCAGCAGGAAATGCATTTGTCACATATATTTTATATTTTTATAGTAATTTCAAGTTACTATAATAGTCTTAACATATAATTTGGAAAAGTCCTGGAAAAATTGTGCCCAAATCATACATTTTTCATATTTGATTTAGCAGAGGTGAGATACAGCCTCTATTGTCAATAATAGTCTTTCCATTCAAGAACTGGTTAATGTTCTGCACAAAGATATTGATATGAAGAAGATGAGGACCCAGGGGTACAAGATAAGAATGAACCACTCTGCCCTTAGCATCATATCAAAATGCTGCAGTGGGTATTGCTATTGGTTTGCTAATGAAGAGTTTTATACTTTATTCCTCCTCTGATTATGTAGTTTTCTAAATTTGTTAACATTTTTAAGACAAGAAATAAGGGAAGTAAAAATATTGGTGCCCATCATTTTTTAAATTTATAGTCATCCTATCCAATAAAAGAGTAATATGCAAATTAACAATTACTCTGTCACACCCACAAGCCACACCCACCATCCAATCAGGAGTGAATATGCAAATTAACACAACCAAGATGGCTGTAGCCATGGAGAGAGGAAGAGGGAGGCTTGGATTTCCTAGCAATGGAGGAAGCAAAGTTTTCCACACACCCTGGCCAGCTCAGGCCTCCACCCCAGGCTACAAAGTTTCAATTATAGAAGACAATTAAATCCCAACAGAAATGGTTGCCACCACAGTCTGCTCCAGGCTACAAAGTTTCAATTGTAGAAGATAAATAAATCCCAGATACCAGGGCCTACTCTTGGGTTGTTGGGTTGTGTGGCCAGCCTCCAAACCATCACAGGCCCCTCACGCAGGCCATCCCATGCCCCAAGGGAACCCTCACCCTTATCTGGGACACCTTCAGGGCAAACCAGATGGCCCCCACCCATGTAAAAGGCCTCTCTCCTATCTAACAAAAGAGTAACATGCAGATTGACCATCACTCCAACACACAAGATGGCTGCCCCCATGTGGTCAAAGATCCTGCCCCCATTTGAACACAAGATGGCCACCACAAGATGGCTAGCAGGGAAGATTAGTTAGGAGGGACCAGATCTGCAAAGGAGGGCAGTTGTACATCCCTCAAGACATTCCTGCTTGGAGAGGGAGCAGGCTATGCTGAAGGACACCACCACCCATGCATGAATTTTATGCACTAGCCCTCTAGTTTAATTATAATTCTCACTATACCCTATTATAGATTAAAAGTTCTAATTTTAGCTATTATTTCAATAATTATTCATGCAAAGGAGACTGGTTTGTTAACTTTTTAAAGATTTCTATTCATGCATACATACAAATACCATACAGAGTTTTCAACAACAACAACCACAAAAAGAAATAGGAAAGTATTAGTAGCAGGCAAATAAAAAAAATATGGTCAACATAAAATCACATGTTAATAATACAATGTCTTTAATTTTGCCATTTAACAATCCTTTTAAACATGTATGTGACATCTGTTTTTAAATATTTCAAATTGACTTTTATTTATAGCCTAAATATATATATTTAGAAGAGATAATATTCAGAAATATTATGTAGGGCTAAGGTATGAGTATAATAAGTTGTAAAACTAAAATAAAATGAAAATTGCAGAATCATAAGTTTGTAATTTTCCTCATTTTCTTCTGAAAACATTATAAAAATGACTAATTCTATAAAAGAATGCAATCAGAGTATATGTTAGTTTGCTCAGTCTTACTTTCCTTCTTTCATTCAGATTCTTATTCATTCTATCAAAAAATTGTAGGTAAAATCCTGCTACAATTCACAACAAAGTGTGAAAAAAATTAACTAATCTTTCTTTAAGATTTCAAATAGTTTTTCCATAAATTTTAAAATATCTTCATTATTACCATGACTGTGGAATTTATTTAATAATTTCCTCCTGCAAATGATTTATATTTTAAACTTATCTAGTGTATCAAAAAGTTCTCTAAGTGAAGCAATTAAAAACATGAGTGGAGAGAGGAAAATGGTAGTTATGCACCAAAGTGTGTGTGTGTGTGTGTGTGTGTGTGTGTGTGTGTGTGTTTATGTATGTGTTTGAATGTGTAGCAGGTAAATTCTATTGAAAAGAAGCCAAGAGAGGATAACTTGCAGAAGAAATTGTCCCATGGTAAGCTCCACCCTGAACATTATGATCATATTATATTAATAATACATATTGTTGCTTATGTGTTGATACTATATGTTGCTTCTTAACTGGAATATGTTCCATGGTTCATGGTATAGTTTACTTTATTTGGGTTTAGGGAGTCTTTTCCTTCATTGGACTTTAAGTCTAGATTCTTTTACTTCTGAAAAATACTAAATCCAGTATTACACATATGAGTTTTAGAGAACATATTTGACCAAGTGAATTATTATCCAATTTCCACCTTGCGGTTATATTCTCTAAAAGGGTAGTAAATATAGTTTGTATCAGGTATCTAGATGTTCTCAACCAAAAATAGGTGTAAGAAATAATGTAAATGTAATATTTGGCTATAATCACAAAATGAAATTTCTCTCTTGCTTCACCCACCTTCCTGCTTCCAGACATCTAAGCAGATGGAGACTTTTTTCCAAAACTTAAAAGTTAATGTTTAAATTGACTTTAAAAATACTGTAATGGTTTTCAAGTTGAATGTTTCAAAGGCAAAATCGAAAATTATTTTTATCTAACACATGACTTGACATGGTATTTTTTAATAATGAAGTTTCCTGTGAATGAGCAAAAGACATTTGGAATTTAATTTCCTTTCCTAAATTAGTACTCCAACTATGGAGTTCACATTTCAAAATTAAGCTAAGAAAATAAAATCTGCCTAGGTAGAAAGCATATTTATTGTTATTGTTCTAATGTAACATTCTGAAATGTTGCTCACTGAAATTTGCATACCTCTTTAGATATTGTTCTATGCATTGGTATGAAATAACGCATTCTTAGAATAACTGAGAAAAACTGAAAAAAAAATTACAGTAACAGCAAGCAAGGGCCAGGATGTGGTCAAAACTTTGAAATAACTCACCCTGCAGTTGTCTATCTCTAGGTGCATTCTTGCCTCTTCAATGCATTTTTAAAAAGCCAGTTCTCTCCTAGAGAGATCCTGCAAGATTCAGCTAATTTCAGGAAGATAGGAGTTGGTAACACTTATATTTTCCTATAACATTAAAGCCAAAGACACTGTCTACTTGTAAAACATAAAAATATTCAAAAGGTCAATAGACACATCAGAAGAGGATAGGGATTTGCACTTGAGCTGAAGTGAGACATTCAGGCACAGAAGCAGAAACAAGAGGAAAACGGAGAGGACCTGGCATTTGGTAGAATGTTTAACATCAGCAAATCCCTGGTCGTGGCAGCAGCAGTTCTCCAGGTAGGTGAATATACCTTCAATCCTGATTTAACCCTTCTCCATTGTTCTCTGCAGGTGCCATGGTTCTATAGCTCGGATTTCTTTGAAATCTGGCTCCATGTTGAGTACTGTTGTCCTTCTATCCATGCTGTATCCACTACTTACACAAACATAATGGAGATTCTTCTTTGCGGCCATGGCAATGACAATGTTTACTTATTTTGTTGCCAGTGGTTGCTGTAAAAAAGGAGTCATTATACTACTCAGGTGTATATTTTTGTCCCAAATGGTGAAGTATATTAACAGGTTATCATACAAAAGGCAAATACAAATATATTTTTAAATTCTAGTTATAAATATATTTTAAAGAACTCTCAAATTTAAAATGAAATAATGACTGACTACAACACTGGACAGACCTGTAAATATTTTCTTAGATTTCTACCCAAAGTTTTCAGAGCTTGATTGCTTATCAAAGATTAAGTTGTTTATATTGACTCTGATAATGTGAATTATTGCAAATGAGCAAGAAACTAGCCACAAAGAAAGTAAAAGGCCATTAACGTTGAAAAGGAAAGATTAAACTGGGTAGTTATGGCATGGGGCATGTAAGTCCAGAGTTGGGCAACTTAAGGCCTAAATAGCTTAGTGTAGCAACTCTAACTAAAAGATACAGTTTTCTTGTGTCTCAACTGAGTAGCCACATCTTGTGAATGGAGCTCCTGAGTGTTGCAGAGACACACCATAGAGCACTGGGTTCTCCAGGTCAGGAGGGAGAAAAAGTCCTTCTTGCTCTCTTTTATGAGCCTTTAATGTCATTGGATTTAGATTCATATTCTTTTTATTTAATTAAAAAATGCCACTCTAGTTTACATTTAATATCATTTTGTTTTAGTTTCAGGTGTACAGCAGAGTGGTTAGACAACCATATACCTTACAAAGTGTTCCTCCTGATATTTTTGATATCCACTTGGCATCATACATATTACAGACTATATTCCCTATGCTGTACTTAACATCTCCATGACTGTTCTATAAATACCAATCTGTACTCCTCAATTCCTTCACCTTTTCCACCCAGTCTTCTAACTCGTTTCCCCTATATTCATGTTCTGATTTCTTCAATCCAATGAGATGTGCTTGGCACAGCAGTTAAGAACATGTGTTTTTGGCCCTGGCTGGTGTGGCCCAGGTGGTGAAACATTGATTGCTCCATGAACCCAAAAGGTCACTGATTTGATTCTGGTCATGGCACATGCCTAGGTTTTGAGCTCCATCCCCAATGGAAGATGTGCAGGAAGCTGCTGCTTCTTTCTTATCAATGTTTGTCTCTCTCCCCTCTCCCTTCTTCTGTGTCTAAAATCCATAAAAATGTATTTCAAAAATTTTTAAAAAGCATGAGCTTTTATCTTCTGCTTTAATGGGTCTATCAGTTCTGCCTTAGAGTGATTACATGACTTTTAAATTGTCTCCATTTCCATATAAAAAAACTGGTAGCCAAGAAAGGAGCTTCGTTTATACAGATACAAGTATAAATGTAAAATATTTGATACATAGTAAACATTCACTAAATGTTAACTTACATATTATGAGAAAATACATTATCTCTATCATCTATCTATTCTCTCTCTCTTTCTCTTTCTCTCTCTCTCTCTCTCTCTCTCTCTCTCTCTCTCTCTCTCTCTCTCTCTCTCTCTCCTCCCCATCATCATCATCTATTCATCATTCATCTATCTTCTACCTTGTTACAAAAGTCATTTGATGTAGACAAAGCCACTGCACCCAAAGAAAACACATATGTCTTCTTGGGCATTACTAGGATGTTCAGGAATTTTAGGTAGCCACCTGAATTTGATGCTGCCTCTCTTCACACTTTGTCCTGAAAATAGTCTGTGAACGCTTTAATGTGAAGGCCATACTGAGATAGCAACACTTCTTTATAAACTGAATAAATTACCATTTCCTCTCCCTGTGCAGACTGTAGATTTCCCCCAGTGAAGTGGAGTATGTTTATTGAGTACCATCATCCGGATTTGCAAGATATCAAGCAGATTGTTTCATCAGGTCTGCACTTCTTAATACAGTTTTGGGAAGGCTGCTATGACATGAGATGCTACGTGTGGAAAGGAAAATCAGAAAACACAAAAGCAGCCGCATTAAAGTACAGCTTAGGGAAGAGATACAAGCCCCATAAACTTTCAAGTTAGTGATAAGCGGGCAGATGATTCTGCCTGGTGGGAATCATGACTCACTGCAATTCCACACAGGCACCGTGCAATTGTATCTAGATGGATGACTTTAGATATTGAGTGAGGCCGTAAAATACTGAAATAAGAAACAACATTCCAAAGGAACTTTTGTCATTGTAAGGTACTCTTTTATTTTCGAAAGTTTTCTCATGGTTTGCAAATTATTAGCAACCCCAGATGGATGGCTTTGCCTCAGAGCCATGCTATAAATCATCATCAGAATTAGTTGTGATAGGCACTATTAGTGCTTGTGTTCCATACTGAAGTGCTTACTTTCTCTTCTTCCTTTGCATTCCACTGATCATCAATCACAAAAGCAGCTTGGCCATTTCTCTCTGTCTTGCCTCAGTGAACTCCGACTTTCCTTGACCGTTAACCTCTCACTGGAATGCACATGGCTCGTCCGCCTCTCTGGGCCCCTATTCACCTCTCCCAGTGAGCCTCCCTTCCTGGCACTGAGCTGCAAGGCAATATTTTCCATCTGTTGAATGAAGAGCATGACACAGGCAGTTTGATATGGTTTCAGAAGCCACAGCAAACCAATGATGCACAACTCACTTTTATTCCGCAAGCCTGTGGGAGCCCAAAGAGATAAGAGGCCTTTCAGCTAGGCTGAACAATGAGTCTGGCTTTCAGAGACGAATATTCCTTCCTGAAGCACTCAATATGTTTTATATTCAAGCCAGAAACATTGTGGTTGGAATAATCTAAGGATGAATCTAATCGGAAGTTATCTTGAAATGTGTGAGCAAGCTTCTCTTTCATATACCAGCTGTTTTCTTTCCATTGCATGTTTACTGGATGGGGGACCAGCTTGTGTTTATTATGCAGTAGCAAGGAAATTCTGTTTTTTCCAAAGGAACCTATGAGTCCTTTCAAGGAGAAGAGAGGAAGTATGGCTGATCCTCAGTTCAAACAAGTTTGGGGGCTCTGATCATATCACATTCTCCAATTAGGGAATTTTTTTAAATAAAGCATTTAAAAATCTTCTATGGCTCTACTTCTCATTATCAGAGTGTTTATGATAAAATTGTTTAAATGGCATTGTAAGGGCACAAAAATATTTTTTGCAAGCATTTTGTAATATACCCCAGGATTTGTGATGCATGTTAATATAAATGGTTTCTTAATTTGCACATTCAAGCAGAAAATAGAGTTCTTAAATATTCTTAACAGGATCATTAGCCTTCAAGCCAAAATAAGGAAGAAAAAATATTGTTAATGAAATAATGTTATTTAGTGATATTTACTTGTTCAAAATATGTCAATTGTTCTTCAGTGTTCCAAGAATCAAATTTTACTTTCTGGTGTGGTTTTCAAGACATTTTGTGAATATACCCTTTTCTACTCCAAACAATACCACTTACCCATATTAAAATTTTTAAATATGCATGCATCAACTGTAGGGCCTGATCTTGATCTTTCTAGACTCCAATGGGTCTAGTTCAGTGCTGATGTTACCAATCAATTTGACTTGATTAAATCAATCTGCAAGATATTGGACAGGTTTATTGAAAAAATGTAATATAAAACTGCCAGTGGCACTGTTTAGATATTTGTCTCAGATATCACAATTATGATGTATGAAATAACAACTTCAAGACATGTACACAAAATACTCAAGCATAAGATTTATGTATATATATATACATATATATATATGTTTGTGTGTGTGTGTAATATAATCATTCAATAATATTTTAGATAAAAGACAATTTATTCCTTTTTAGTGCCTGTCATTCATAGTTTCTTTTATTTACAGAATTCTTTATGCTAATTTTGGTAGTGAAAATAAATATGAAATTTTACGTGTTAAATTCCCTTTATCTTGTTACCATTTGGTCAGTAAAATATTTTTGCTTAAAATTTTTTTCAACCTTAGGATTTTTCATGAATTACTTAAGAGAATTTAAATGCAATATAAAGTATTTGCAATACTCATTGAGCTATGTTCCTTGAAAGCAAAAAAGAGGACTAAGATCTTTGAAACCCAGATGTAGTCATGAAGAATATGAGAGAAAGCAACTTAGAAACAATGCCAACTAATGTCTTTAAGTAAACAATTATTACACATTTTTCTGTATTCAGAGTCTATATCAGAAGGTGTTGCTTCCTATGCAGTAAACAATTAAGATTATGGTTAGATAGACACTTAATACATTTATTGTTCCTTTGTTTGATTAACAAAAGCATGACTTGCCAGTTTCAATGCAACAGGATGTGTGTGTGTGTGTGTGTGTGTGTGTGTGTGTGTGCGCGCGCACGCGCGCATTTGTGTGTTTGAGGAAAATTATTTAATTCTTGAAAGTCTCACAACAGTTTGGTTTCTCTTACTTTAAAATGTAATAAATATTTACATAGGCCATCTAAGTTTAGTATGTTTACAATTACAAATTGTTGACAGTGTAACTGGTAATAAAATCCATATATATATATATTCAGTCTATATCATCAAAATTGTAGTCTATTTTGTGCATACATGTAATCATTGAAAGAGATAAACTATTTCCCCTTGCTTTAGACTTTCTTATTTCCAATCCATTCTTTATTTTCATTAGAGGACTTTTTCTAAAGCACATATAAAAATATAATATGTTCTTGCTTAAAGTCCTTCATGTACTCTATGATTTTCATGATGAAGTTCAAATTAGTTGGTTTAGTCACCCAAATTGTTTATTTACTTGGTTCCTTTTTGGTTCCTGAATTCACCATGTTACTTAACGAAGGATATATTTAATGAAAGAAGTGATGTTTAGATTGACTGTTAAAGGAGATCTGGGCTTTGACAAGTAGAGGAAGAGGGGGGTGCAAATGTGCTGGGTACTAAAGGATGAAGTGAGCAGAGAGGGAGACATGGATTGCAAAGTGAAGAGGATGAGTTTATTATGAGACTGTGAACCAGAATCTGGATGAAGAACTGGGTTTCTGTTCTCTAACTCACAGAATATTCCTAGACCTTTAAAATGAGAAGGGGCCTAAGAAGTGAAGGGAGATGAAGAATAAGAAGAAAGGAAAAGAGAGAGAAAAAATGTAATCTGAACACTTTAATAGAACTCATCTTTACAATATTAACTATTTCAGTAAAAATATTTTTCTGTTATTATTAAATCAATCTAAGTTTATTACATGCTTGACTACTAGATTATATTCTCAAGGGCATCCAAATTATTTTTTGTACAACATTGTGAAAAATAACTGGTTTTACATTTAATACTCAACAGTTAATAAGTAGAGGCCTTGGTTTTTATATCCTTAACTCTTACAATTAAAACATGTACCACAGCAACAGAAAATCACAAACCCATATTTATATTTTTAATTGCTAAACAGTCATTTAGGTCATGGCTTTCTTTTATTGGCAATTATTTAATGCCATTGATAAGACATCATGTAAATACTATTTTTTAATATAATAATATTATTTCTTTTCCAAACTTCATCTTAGCATGACAGAGTGCCTGAAATTTTCCCAATACGTACATTTACAAAGAGCCCTAAGAGAGAATAGGAGCAGGAAAAGCTGATTCTCATTATTCTTTTGAAGTTGAGACTAAAACAAAAGATAAGATTAGGAAATTGCTTATATCCGAGCCAACTTCCTATCATCATTAATGAAGTTATCTTTATCTCCATGAGTTGTTTATTGTTCTGATTTAATATAAAAAATTGATGTTTCTTAAAGACACTGTTTTCTTTTGAGGTTAGTTAAAACTAGATTATAAATTGTCCAGAAACCACGAAAATGAATATATAAATCTATGGTGCAGATTTTATTATGCTTCAAGTTTTTATCTTTCTCATGTATTAATCATGAATTACATATTCACATTTAAGTATTTTTTTCTAAGCTTTGAAATTAAATTAGGATTGTAAAAGAAGCTGATTTTACTACTTGTAATTTGAAGTAAATCTATTTTCCATATTTTTATTGAGGCAGATTTTGTTAAATGCATCATTTTACAGAGACAAAAAAAAAAACCTAAAAAATCTACTTTGGTGATATATCTTGAAAACCATACATTTAATCATTAACTTCATTACTTAGATTGTGTATACGTATCTCTCTGCAAAATGTAAATTAAGTGTTCCTATGTGGAGGCACAAATGCAGCTATCACTCATTTTTTCTTACATTCTCGAGGTAGTTGGGTTTATTCAGAATCTCCATAGCTTCTTGCTGATTTTCTTTATTGTGTCTTTTGGAGCCAGCCCACAGCCATAATCACCATATCCACAGCCATAATCACTATATCCAAAGTGCGACCTGCTGCCATACTTCTTCATTCTAATGCTGTAGGCTCAATTTTAGTCACTGGGTTGAACAGAAAAAAGAAATAAGTACACAAAAAGATAGGATTTTATTCTGGTGAATTTAAAAGAGTAAGATTATTTCCCCAATAATTCAACCAAAATAATATGATAGAAGAGCTTTCAATCTATCTTATCATATACTCTATGCCTTTTAGGCTCTGTTGTGTGTGTGTGTGTGTGTGTGTGTGTGTGTGTGTGTGTGTGTGTTTGTACATTTTATAACCTTTCTGAAAATCAGTTGCAGAGCACCTTCATGACTATTGTTTTAAAGAAGATATATCCAGTATCTCCAGTAAAATGGCAGGAAATCCCAGATGCCTATCAACTCCTTGATTTAAGTCAGAATACTTCTATGGTAGAGAAAAGATTATTTTCCCTCAAAACTATTTTTTTTTTTTTACTTAAAGTATTTCTCACAGTTGTTCCTTCTGCTTTGTAATCTCATTATAACCTGTTACATGATATAATTGTAGGATAAGTATAATTCTTTAGAGGAAATTTCCCTTGGAATTGTAGAACTTAAACATATAAGCATCTAACTTCTTATATCCATATTTTGTAATGATATATACATAGAATGCAGTCAATAATCTAAAGAGCTAATATATATTTTAAAAAGAGTAGTTAGTATATAACATTGAAAATTACAGGATAATCATCAAAACTTAGAGAGTGAATCCTTCAACTTATGGAAAATATTTTACTTTATTCGAGAAATTCTGCCATCATAAATCTAATTGGAAGTGTTATTAGTGCATGTTGAATTAGCAACTGACATTAAAATAATAGAATATAAAACTAGGATAAAAACAAATTTCTAAAGTCAGCCATACTTGTGATTAATACTATGCTATTTACTCTAAGAAACATGAAAAGATGCAATCTCATTGCAGAATGAAATGTCATGCAGATAAAGTAGAGAATGATATCAGATAGTATATCATCAATGCTAAATTTTATGTAATGGGTTGTCAGTTCTAAAATAATTTAATTTAGACAAAACTGGTTTGGCTCAGTGGATAGAGCTTCGACCTGCAGACTGAAAGGTCCCAGGTTTGATTCCGGTCACGGGCATGTACCTTGGTTGCGAGCACACCTCCAGTAGGGGTGTGTGCAGGAGGCAGCTGATTGATGTCTCTCTCTCATATTTGTTTCTAGCTCCCTATCCCTCTCCCTTCCTCTCTGTAAAAAATCAATAAAATATATTTTAAAAATAAATAAATAAAATAAAATAATTTAATTTAAAGGAGATAATAAAGCTGATACTTAGAAAAGTTAATCAGTTATCTAAGATTTGTTAGTAGATAACTAATAGGGTTAGAGTCAAATTTTATCAAGTCCATTTTCAGTCTTGCTACTACCCAAACTGCTTGTATTTACTTATTTATAAGACTATAAATTCAAACAGTAGTATACATATTGTGTAGAATATTTCTGGGTGACTTCATAGAAGAAAGCACTGATACAGTACTATAAAGGATGTGAATGATGCACTTACTAACCTTGTTAACCTTCTAAATCAGACAAAATATGAGTTTAATTTTTGTTCATTACATATTTTCCTTTGAGTCCACCAAGTCATTAAATACACTGTAGGTTTATCTATGCTTTTGTTATCATTGATCTTAGAGATATAAATGGTCTTACTTCTAAATCAGAATGTATAAAATGTATATGCATATTTTTCAAAGTATCCTAATCTTTCTTTTTTTATGTGATTCACTTATGACCACATTCTTTGTTTTACAATTATTTATTTACAGACTCCTAAGGCATAGCTAGGATATTACTGATGACTAGAACATAGCTTATTACAATTGAGTATTTACCAAGTACATCCCAAGTAAGCACCTCAGTTTGCCTCCCTCTCCCTTCAGTACTGCAAAGTTATGACAATGTATTTCCAAGACTTACAAAGACGAAATGTCTTCATTAGCAGAAATTAGGCTCCACTGACCTTTGAGACCATTGGCTCCAACACATTGATATGCTCCTTTTCAGCAGAAGGGGTAACACCAAGTTGTGGGCTATGTCCCTGAGACTTGGACATAGTTCAGTGATGTGTTTAATGCATTTCCTTTTCTCTCCTGAGCCATGGGGAGGGGGGGCAGGAGCAGGAGCATAGCTTACCACACCAGAAATGAAAACTTGTCACCAGAAAGACTTTCTTACTTTTCTACAGCAGAAGAGGCACTCTTGCTCTTAAGATAGCACTGAGCAGGGAAGTAATTACACCGTGTTCTATTTCTGATCCTGAAAAGGGCTAGCAGCTATCTCATATTATGTCATTCAACATCTTTCTGATTTATTTTCTTCATCTGTTTATAAGAATACTTGTTCATAAAGGGCAGAAAAAGAAACACAGGTGTAAAGACAAGTGAGAAGATAAAATATTAATAAGTTTGAAACTTAGGCTGAATAATTTTATTACCTTCATAAAAATATATGTCCTTAATCAACAATATCTTAACTATAGGTGTGAGTTAACAGGTCTTAATCCATGGAACTTAAAGTTTTCTACAGGATAATATCTCATCTTAATGCTAAAGGGAGTGTCTGAAAACATAAACAGATCATGTCATTTCTATGTTACAAATACTTTAAAGGCTCTCCCTAGCATGATAGGAAAGTCTAAACTCCCACTCAGGATGTGTATTATAATTTTATTTTCTACACCACTTCTAGGTACATGCCAAGTTCTATCCATACTGAAGTATTAACCCAACACACTATTCCCTCATTTAGATTTATGAATCCCTAGATGTTAGAAACCATGTTGTCACCATTTCATTTCCTTCAGCAGTCTAAGCAATGCCTACATATAGAAGGCTTCAAGACCTTGGGGACTGAATGAGCTCATAACTTTCACAGTGCTTAGAGCTTACCATGTAGTATCACATACCTCATCTTATTTAATTTTCATAACAACACTGTGAGTTGAGAGGGAAGAATTATCATACTCTGCAGGATACTTAGGTTGCTAGAACTTAACTCACCTGAGATCTTGACGCTAGTGAATGATCTAACCAGAGTTCTGCCTTTTTGCTAATTCAAAAGCTTTTATATTAAACTTCATTGTGTAAATAGCAAAATGCAAAACTAGAGAAGTCTTTAATATTTAAAAATAGCAGACTATTCTACTTACTACAGGTTTTAATTTGAATAAGATAAAGATATTCTTAGCATAGATAATCTTGGGTAAGGATAATGAATACTTACCAATAATGAGGTCTTACTGGTTGTGAGTCAACACTGACAACTTAAGCAATATGTCAATGAAATCCTTAGTCCAGCACTTTTAACATCTTCCCAGGCAAACCTAATGTGTGAACAATTAAATTAAAATTTACTGTGGCAAGAAGAAAGTCAGTATGTGATATGAGATGTCAGGTGGAATGTAGAATATTATTTTTTGTCCTAAACTATCTTTTCATTTTTTAGAAGAAAATTCATAAAATTGATTTTCAGGGCCTTTAATTATATAATCCCAATAGTAAACAATGATTTCTTATCTTATACGACTAAGATAATCTTATGTGTCAACTTATTTGGGCTAGGGGTGTTGTCAGAGACAGCAGGAGTATTGCTCTGCACTACTGCTCTGAGTACATATATTCTAAATTTTCCCTTTCTTAAACCCTTCCCACTGTACTAATTGTTGGGAACTTAGTTCAAATTCCTCCTTTATCCTATGCTTACTAGTTAGAGGTGTTGCATCCGAGCCCTCGAACCTGGGGCTGGACCTCCTAGGATGCCAGTTCTTAGACGGAGAAGCCATGAGAGGTTGTGGGTGTGTAAGAAAGAGTCTTTATTGCAGAAGCCAGTGGCCATAGTTAATCAGACAAAACAATTATTTTTTAACAGTTCTATACCAGCAGCTATACACCAGCAGGTCAACACAGACATTTTCCCCATAAAACAGTAGCACCCTTAATAGCTCTGTACCTACAGCTATTATCTGAGTAGCTGCACAATGCCTCTAAACTTACCATCTCACATCGTAGCGGTATCTGAGCTCTCTGGCTCAGCAGCTTCTTCTGCCTCTCCTGACCAGCACACTCTAGCTAGCTAAAATGGTAGTTATATCTGAGCTCTTTACAAGCTCTTAGCCTTACTTCATAGCAGTACCAGCTCTCAGCTCCATTTGAGCCCTCTAGCCTTTTCCCCTCTCCAGCACACTCCTTTGACCAGAACACTTCTTCACAGTCCAGCACTCTAGCTAGTCAGTAACTTGTATATTATTCCAGAGACAAAAAGACTTCCTGCCAATAGTTGCATCAGTAATATTTTGGCTATAGAGGGATCCGCATAGGCAGTATACCGCAGGATTGTTGTGCTTATGTCCTTGCCCCTGCTTATGGTATGTAAGCCTATGCAGAGTAGCCTTGGTCATTCAATGTATTGACAAGGCGTCTGTGTTTTAACTGGCCTTGACCATCAGGTATCTCAGGCAGGGTTGCTCCAGGTGTCCAGATATTGTCAACATTATTTTAAGTCTGTATGTGGGGGCTTTTTGAAGGTTAATATTTGAATAGGTGGAGTGAATGAAGCAGATTGTCCTTCCTGATATGGGTGGTCCTCATTCAATCAGTTGAAGACTTGAATAAAACAAAAAGGCTGTCCCTCCTGAAGGTAAGATCAGGTAAGGCTGACCCTCCTGACTCACTCTTTGAGTTGGAAAATTGATCTTTTCCTGCCTTATTATTTGAACTGAAACCTTAGCTCTTCATAGGTCTTAAGCCTGCCTACTTTTGGACTGAAACTATATCATTGGTTGTTCAGTGTCCCTGGCATGCAGACTGCAGATCTTGGGAATTCTCAGCCTCTGAGAATTCTGTTATGTTCTATAATCACAGTCCTTATAATAGATATAATAAATACAGATGACATATATACATTACATATATAATCCATCTAATAAAAGAGTAATATGCAAATGACCACCACTCCAACACACAAATGACTACCCCCATGTGGTCAAAGATGGCTGTTACAGGATGGCGAATAGGGGAGGCAGTTGTGGGAGATCAGGCCAACAGAGGAGGGCAGTTGTGGGAGATCATGCCAATAGGGGAGGGCAGTTGGGAGGAACCAGACCTGCAATGGAGATCAGTTGGGGGCAATCAGGCCTGCAGGGGAGGGCAATTGGGGGTGATCAGGCTGGCAGGGGAGCAGTTTGGTATCAATAAGACTGGCAAGGGAGTGGTTAGGGGGTGATTAGGCAGGCAGGCAGGTGAGCAGTTAGGAGCCAGCAGTTCTGGATTGTGAGAGGCATGTCCGACTGCCCAGTGGGTTCAGGCCTAAATGGGCAGTCGGACATCCCTCGAGCAGTCCCAGATTGGAGAGGGTGCAAGCTGGGCTGAGAGACACATCCTCCTGCCCCCCAAGCACAAATTTCATGCACTGGGCATCTAGTATTATAATAATATATGATCTAGCTATCTCAGTGATTTTTCAGTAGGTGTGCTGCAATACGTTTTAAAACATGCATTACCTGATTCTTTCGTCAGCGGTACTGACCCCTTTTTCCTTAGGCTGTCAAATAAAAAAATGAGAACAACAGCTGTCTGATGAGAATGAATCAAAATTACATCTATTTTTTTTCAGATTGGCAAAATAATGTGTAATTTGTTGTGCCATAGACTTTTAGTAATCGGTTTATGTATGTCATGAGATGAAAAAGGTTGAAAATCACTGATCTATTTATTTATCTGTATATCTACCTACTGTTTGTAATGTTCCTTTAGAGAATCTTTGAAATTCCTTGGTTTGCATTTGCATAACCCAAATCTACCTTTGTCATTGCATGGCATACATTGAGTCTCTGTCTTCACATGGCTGTCTTCTTTTTATAGCATGAGACACCCTGGAATAGAAGACCACCTTACATTTTAACTTACATATTTATATCTGGAATAAATTCTTTTCCATAGTCATACTCTGAGATACTGGGAGTTAGAATTGACATATGAAATGCCAAGGGGAATTATTTTAAGATAAAGATCTCATTATATTTATAGATTTCAGAGGACAAGCAAGAATTGAATAGGTTGTGCCTGTAGTAGTGACTGGAGAAAATTGATGTAGCCAACTAATACAGTAGATGGAAAATTGTAAAGATGAATTACACTGGTGAAAAAGTTAATTTTTTAAACAATAAAAGTTATATATTATTGTCTAACATTGTAAAAGAGAATGTATGATAGATGTGAGTGTAGATATATTTGTAAAATTGGGGTAGAAATTTGAAATAATTCAAGCACAGATAACCTGTTTGTCTTCCAAGACAATTTTCTTTGAATAGGATGAGCAGTGGTTGGCAAACTCATTAGTCAACAGAGCCAAGTATCAGCAGTACAATTGAAATTTCTTTTGAGAGTCAAATTTTTTAAAACTTAAGTTTATACTTCTTCTAATACCACTTCTTCAAAATACACTCGTCCAGGCCAAAAAACAACTGCTGCACATGAGCTACAAAGTTTCAATTACACCGTGTGTGCCCGCACCTGGTAATTTGTGGGCTAAAGATCTGCATGTGGCTCAGGAACCACGGTTTGCTGACCACTGGGATAGAGGAAGAGATGTGAATAGGAGATTTGTGCAAGAATGGGCCTTCCTTCCCTTGGCTGCCAGCACCACCTTCACTCCTGCTGGAGCTGCCTTTTCACTCTGGCCTGGAGCCGCCTTTCTGCCTTCCCATTTTTAAGGTTTGAAATAATTTTTAAGAAAGTAGGAAAGAAAAGTTCTTAAGGGAAATAAAGATTATTGAGAAACATTAAATCCGACGTGAGTTGACAACTATACATTTATTTTTAGACAAAACTCTATACTTGAGAGAATTTCTCAAGAAGTACTCAGGGCTGAAGTATGGTAATGTTAAAAAAGTAAGAGTAGCCCTGTTGGTTTGGCTCAGTGGTTGAACATTGACCTATAAACTAAAAGGTCACTGGTTGATTCTTGATCAGGGCTCATGCCGGGGTTGCCAACTCAATCCCTTAGTAGGGGGCATACAGGAGGGAGCCTATCGATGATGTTTCTTTTTTTTTTTTGTATTTAAGATTTTTTTTTTATTAAATCTTTATTATTCAGATTATTACATTTGTTTCTCTTTTTCCCCTCCATAGCACCCCTCCACCCAGCTCCCACCCTCCCTCTGCCCTCAGCTCCCTCCCATTGATCTCATCCATAGGTGTATGATTTTTGTCCAGTCTCTCCCTGTAGTACACCCTTCACCCCGTTCCCCCTAAGAATTAACAGTCCACTCCCTTTCTGTGCTCCTGATTCTATTATATTCACCAGTTTATTCTGTTGATCAAATTTTAATTCACTTAATTTTTAGATTCACTTGTTGATAGCTATGTATTTGTTCATAATTTTTTGGCTTTTACCTCTTTCTTCTTCCTCTTCTAGAAGAGTACCCTTCAGCATTTCATATAACACTGGTTTGGAGTTGATGAACTCCTTTAGCTTTTTCTTATCTGTGAAGCTCTTTATCTGCCCTTTAATTCTGAATGTTAGCCTTGCTGGATAGATTATTCTTGGTTGTAGGTTCTTG